>JASSUY010006240.1:17688-28287 GCA_032466535.1 Forpus xanthops | reverse complement strand
GAATTCAGATAATTTACAGCAGTAGAACTTCATAGGCAGTACTTATTTCTGGTTAAGTTACTGTTATGTGGTTCTGTTAAAGACTACACTCTATATAGCACCTGCACATGTCACTTCGTCTTCATATTAGTTATGATATAATCTCGAATGTGTTTGGAGCATACAGATTAGAGACCAGAAAATTTCTGTTCTCTCTCTCAGTCAAACACCTCTGGTTTGAGAGAATAGCATCAAAGACATTGCTGTGTTTATAATTTAGCAATTCTCCTAAATGTGAAGTTCACTTCAATTTTGTTGGCAGTTGCTATTATGAAACAATAGAAACTATTCGGTGTTCGGCTAGGAGCAAATTTACTTTAACAAACCTGAGATAACTTTGATTTAACTTCAAAATATCACTTATGGCAGTTGGTTATGTAGTATAATAAAGAAGTTGACAGCTTTTATAAGTTCTGTTTATGTTTTGGATTGACTCCCAAGGCAGATTGTAGATGATTCCAGGATCATTGCTTGAAATAATTCAAGCCAACAAAATAATATACTTCTAAAACACAAGTTTAACTAATCTTTTCCCATTTTGATATTGCAGCTATAATGCAATTTGTTATAATGTAATTTGTTAAAGTAGTGCAGAAACTGAGTCCCGTTGTTACTAATCAAAAGTAGTTTCATTTTGTAATGGCAGAAATGAAATTCTTCAAACTCTTCTTCTTGGAACATGTTATTTTGAATATATGCTATTTTTGGATGCTGCAGAAAAATGCAAATTCATAATGTTCTACTTTGGCTAGAAATATGAACCCCAACAGATTAAACCACACGATCATGCTACCAGCTTCTAAGATGCCAAACAGAAGAAAACACAGAGGTCTCTGTTTTTTGTGAAGAATAATGAACAAAGAGAACTTTTGATGTTTATTCTTCTGGACCCTAAAGAAAGAGAACTGTCCAAAATAGTCCCATTGTGAAATGGTGCAACTCAGACAGAGGATTCAACCTTACAGCGACCTTTTCATCTTCCTTCAGCCCTGTATCAAATTCTCCCCACTGCTCTGCATTGAAGAGATTTAGACAACACTTCTTTAATGGTGTTTAAAGCTCTTATTGCCAGATAAAGAACAAAGACTTCATATGATTAAATATTTATGATGCATTTCTAGCAATGCTCCTCATATACACACCCCACAAATCAATTACCTGCTGCAAAGTTACATTGCTTGAGAGCTTAATGCACAACACTGTGGGCAGGAAATACAAAATCTGAATTTGTGAGTAAATAATCAAGCTATCCCTCTTCCTATGCTTTTATGTGTTTTTAATATATTTCCAAAACCAGAAAAAATAGAATATAATTTTCTGACAGGCCTATTGATATACACATTTTATTAAGCACCAGGATTATTAAGCCAAACGCATGTGTTGACGAACTTTATCATTTGCCCCGTTTAAAAGACAACGCTGTACTCTTCACCAATCGCTTTTCGAAGTCTTTTTAAAGGAACGAGGAAACAAGCAGCAAGGAAATGCTATTTCTTAGTAAGTCAGTAGAGGGAGTCCCTCAACAGCGCAATCAATTTCCTGTCCCAGCCCCTCCGTTTCTCCTTTCGGAAGTTACACAGGAGGTTAAAAGGAAATGAAACGCGAACATCGCCAGAATTAATCTTTCTTTAGCCATGTTTCGGAGGGTAACAAAAGATAATTAACAAAATTATAATTGTCTATCGTGCTTTATTTTTTTTTGAGAACAAAGGAGACTAATAGCTAAGTTCCCGTGGCCTGCCTTCCCGACTGCTAAATTAACACAGAATGACCCCTCAAAGCTTCCACATGAGTTTAAAGTGTCTTTCTGATACAATGCAGTGCAGCTTCAATTTTACTACAAACGCGTTGCACAAACATCTGTGACTCGTCTATGTGTGAAGATAAAAGGTGTGGGGTTGTCTAATGCAAGATAAGAGCTAAGAAAGAAAAGCATTTCTTTATAAGTAATTTTATAAGACAATGTCAAAATTGGTGTATATATCAGCTTCGGTTTATAGTGCACAAAATCGATCTTCTAGCTATTTTTCCATACAGTTCTTTCTGAGAGTAGTTAACCCAGTAAAATTGGATGTGCTCCATGTTTTACCACTCAGTTTATTTTCTTTGAACATATGTGTTTACTTCTCAAACTGAAAAAAGTAATCTTGCCATTGTCTTTTGTAATCCGTATTTGGAATAATGCAAGATTGCTGACATTGCTAACAAACCACTGAGTTTACTGAGCAAAGGGGACTACTCTGACAACACTGCTTTGATAACACAGACCTTAGCAAGTACAGTTCTCAGTTCTGTGGGAGCAGGACTAAAGGGACTAATCTTTTTCTCTGCATGGGTATTTTGAAAATCCTTTCCCTGTTGTGTACCAAAGCACTTAAGCAAATACGTAAAACTAAGCTTAAGTTAATTACTGATTATTTAAGTAAATGCTAACAGATTTTGCTGACTAGCAATGGTCTTAGAGAGGGGGCTTGAAATCAGATCTGTGCTCAGTAGATTGAAGTCTAACGAGCGACTCAATGTTGAAAACTTTATTCAAGCATCAGTTAATAAAACAAAACCCCAATTCCCAATTCC
Organism: Forpus xanthops; assembly: GCA_032466535.1. NCBI lineage: Eukaryota > Metazoa > Chordata > Aves > Psittaciformes > Psittacidae > Forpus > Forpus xanthops. Next base: position 25,671 of record JASSUY010006240.1, on the reverse strand, counting down.
ACTACAGTCAATGGAGTAACTCCCTCTGACTTAAAAAGAATCAGGGTTTCTGACACTGGCTTCAGCAGGAGTTTTGCCTGAACAGGGCTGTGCAAGGGATCCAGAAGTTTTAAAGGAAGGCTAATGTGAAAGAAAGCAGACATTTTTGTCTGTGGAATTTGTTGAGGTGCACGATTTCTGACATTGCTGAAAACAAGCCTCTTCGTACTAATAAGAAAAGCACAAATATCAACTCCTCACCCCCATCTGGGAGAAATAAAGCCATGCCAACAACTTTCTAATATTCCATCTCCAATATGGAGCTATTTCAGGACTCAGCCTTTGAAGGAAGTCCTTTGTTCACTCATAAAAAATAAATATAAATGATTTTTTCTTTACCTGCACTGGTGCCTGCACCGGTTGTGAGGTCCCCACCCATCAGGCCACCTAGGGGGTTGAAATGAAATACTACAAATGAGCACGGTAAATTATAAAAGGCAAATATTCAAAACATTTTCTCCAACTTCAAACAGCCCGCTCCACTACTCACCACTGTTTTCCTCTTACTTCAGCAGGCATCAGATCAGACCCACAATCACAAAATTGTAATGCTTTAAAGTTACTCATACAAGATGTTTGCCTTTCAAGGACAAACAAAACATGTAGCACACAACATTTAGTTGTTTTATTTTCATACTTCTACAGCATGTGAAAAAAATCAATTAATATTTGAAAGGCATGTATAGTAGTCCTTCATTTGAAAACTCTTCAGCCCAACATTACTCAGAAAAGCAAAGGTTTCCACATAGGATTGGGAGGAAGAGACTTGAAGGTTCCTGGATGAGAACATAACTGAGAAGCTGTAATACGTATTTACATAGCTTTTAATTTTAATTTCCTCAGCCGTTCATAGACATTTACTCTGGAGCTTTTTAAAACTTCTCTTTGCACTTGGGGACCTCAAATAGTTCTTTGAACCCAGTATACTTAAGGATCTTGATGTTGCTTCAGCCAGACAGATTGAATGAACTTAATCCCCATCTATCCTATTCAGAGGTGAGCCCTCATCATCACGAGAGCAAAGCACAGCCTCTTGCTATACAAGGCACTTCAGTACAGAGCTCAACTAACATAAACCCATCAAGGAACCTGTGAATGCTCAAATAGTAATAAATGCTGCATTTAGCCTCTAGAGTGCTGATTTAAGGAATGAGTGTCCTATTTTACTTGCTTCAACTTGTTTGCATTACCTACATTTCCTCCCTGTTAAGTTTTATGGTATCGTGAGTTTGTGCATGAATTAAGTAGTCAGGCTGCCATTTTATAGAACAGCAAATTGTTTGCCCTTTTATACTTTATTGATTTCCCTTAATCTTAGTCAATATTCAGCTTTTTCTAGATTTTTTTTTTCTTTTTTAATTTTCTAAATTGGGAATAGAAACCCCTTCTGCTCTTTTGATTTTTTTTCAACACAGCAATTTGGGACAAACTGTTATGACTACTAAAAACAGAGTTCTTGCTTCTCAGAGCACAGTTGTACAGTTTAAAATGACCTAAGACAGACAAGCAGCTGATTAAAGCTCATTTAAAGGGATGGGATTAAACACAGCCTACCTGTGTTACCTGCACTCGGTGGCCGATGTGTCACACCTGGAGACATGCTATTTCTTTGCAAAGAAGGATGAGCCAGTGGCAAAAGGTTGGGGTTTCCCAGCGAGCTGACTGGGTTACTGTATACCAGACTGTTGTGGTTGGACACTGGGATAGAAACTGGCATCTCAAAGTTTGGTGGTGGAACAGCCTATATGAGCAAAAAAGGAAAACAAAGATGAAAATAGTACAGAAGCACAACAGTCTTGTTTCTCTATATTTGGTTCAAATATTTTGTAGCTGGTGGTTAAAATACTTACGCTTGCCCACCCAATCTTCTGCTCTCAAAAGTCAGAGTTTCAAAAAACTTACCAAGGCTTTTAAATATGATTCTTTCAAATCATGACTCCATCTTTGTTTAATGCAGCTTCCACATTCGCTTTGTAAGAACTGGAAATATTTATTCTTTTTTTTTTTTTTCCCTTTAGTTTGAAACAAAATCATGTTTTATGAAGCTTAATTTTCTTTTTCTTTAATTCTGTAAAGTTGTAATTGTTCAGTTGTGATATCCTAATCTAGTGTAACATATGACTGCAAGATCAAAGGTACATGACTATGGTTACTTCATCACATGGAGAAAAATTAGAAGGGGTGGAATGCAAAAAGGAAAGCTTTAATTTCAGCTTATGTTGCTTCAGTAACCAGAATGATCCCAAACTACGTTAAAAACATGAACATGGTAAATTACTTTTTCTAAAAGTTTTTATTTTAGTTTGAATGGGCTTAAAAGAAAGCAAGCTCTACTCAGGAACAGGTAGCAAATGCATGAATTTTAGATAGGCACCAGTCCTGGGTTCTTTGTTGTGTATTTTTGGCATTTTGTTTATAATTTAATCTATTTTTTGTTTGCTTAGGTTTTTTTGTGGTTGGTTGTTTTCTTGAGGGTGGTGGTGGTGTTCAGTTACACCTTTCCAATATACTGCTTTCATACTTTAAGGCCGGATCCTTTCCTGAGCCGCTTTTCATTTGCAAGAATCCCTTTCAAAAAAGAACCAAGTTGTGGACCCTTCTGACAGAAAGTGTGAGGAGATGCAGTACCCGATTCTCATTACAGTCTTAGAAATCCCAACTCAGCTTTTCTTGGTTTATTGGGGTTTTCTTGGGTGGCAGTTGCCTGAATTTCTTTAAAATATATGACTCTGGTGGCATTGAAATAAATTAGACTCCATATTTAATCTACTTGTTCTAAAAATATTTTTAAATTAGTTTTTTTTTTTGTTGGTTTTTTTTTTTTTTTTTTTAATTACTGTTTTATTGCTTTTGTGAATGGAAAGAAAGCTATTTCAGAATTACCTGACAGCATTTTGGGGTTGGACTAGAACTTCCAACCCAAACTATTCTATGATATGGTTCCATGATTTCAGATACTCAAATACCACACTGCAAAGTACCCCTTAATTTGACATTAAAAAAATCTTGCAAGCTTTGAAGTCTGAACCCATCAAAAAACTCTTGAAGCCAGCCATGTAACATCTTCAGAGGGAGGAAATCACAGGTTTTAGTTTTGCTGTTGGCAGCTGATAGCACTGGTGAGTCTTCCAGGACCTAGAGGGAAGATGTTGAGCGCTGGGCACATAATCTGCTGTGTCAGGCAGCAGAGGCACCCTGACCTTGTGCCACGCACATGTCTCTTCTCTGGCTGTCTAAAGCTGTTGGCTGTGCCCTGTGTACTTCAGCTCTGGCCATCCAATCACAGTTATCCCTTAAGGTTATTTTCCCCTGTCCTCTCCCCTTTCTAGGGGCAGGCATAATTTTGTTCTAAATATAGAGGAATCATTTTGCTTAACCACTGAAACACACAGTAAGACTTTAATTCAGGGTGTGATGGGAAGGATACATTACACAAATGCCTTGGGACTTATTTGAAGGTGTTAATTTAGCTCTGAAACCCTTCATGTAGCCTGTGGCCTGGTTTTGTGAGAACTGACCATAGCATAATGAGATCAGGCATGCCACTAGACATGATAGGCCTGCTGGGCTTTGTATGCATCTGAAACATACTAATGTTTGTGCCTCAGAAATAGAAAAAAAAGGAAAAAAAAGTATTTTGTGATGAAAAATATAATCGCTGAAGTGTGTTATTTGTTTCTGTCAGGAGCAACCATGTTTTTTCTTGCGGCAGTTCTTACAGTTCAAGTCCAGCTTGGAAGCTGCATGTGTGACTTCTCTTTATGGGAAAATTTACAAAGTGCATAGCACAAGGAGTAATAGTGTATGTCACAACTGAGGTCTAGGCTCCTTAGAAACAGGTTTACATATTGTCATGAGCCTCAAACCATGACACATATGAAGCATTTGATAAGTCTGAAAGTATCTTTAAAGCAAGACATTCTGTTCGTTGTCCACAGGACTCAAAAGGTTCTCAAATCCCTTGTAAGTCAGAGGTGCATGGCTGCTCCTGGAGCCCTAAGTCAGCAACTGCCTTTTCAAAAGGTTAGTCAGTGAATTCACATGAGGATAGATGTCTTAGCTCCACCTCTAGCCTGGTGTGAGACATGCATAAGCCAACATGGAGCCTCTTGTTGCTGTGTTCAGGGTTCTGGTGGAGATCTCTGTGCCTGGTGGATTTGAGCACACGATTCTGCCTGCTTGAGTGACAGCCCATGTCAGATTGAGTGTCACCCACTGGGGAGCATGTTGCACAATATCTTCTTCATCTCTGTCATGCGATCTGCGAAATTAGTCCTCTGAGCTTGGGCAGACACCAATACTGCCTGAATTTTCTTGACTTACTTTCCTAATCATGATCTCTGTGGAGCTACCTAAGCTAAAATACAAATGCCAGCCCTCACAGGCTTGTCTGCTTTCATCACTATGCTCTTTCTTACACGTACAAACCAAACCTTTGAAGTGCTGGAAACTTCTTTTTCTATGTTAGTACAGTACAAAACAGCTCCAGCCTCAGTTGCTCATGTGGCTGCCAGTCTCACTGGTCATCAATGAAACATACAAACATTGCTGAAACAGTTTCTCAGCTTTCATTTTGGAGGTTTAAAAATCTATTTTTTAAAGGAGTTAAATTATTTTCTTAATTTCTGTAGTAATGGTTTCATTTTCACAATTTTACCTACTGTTCACATATACTTACATTTACTAACAGGGTACTTCATAGCCAATTTTATGAGGATAAGTCAGTTTATTCTCCGTCTTTGCAGCACAATGCACGCTTTATGTGGAATATAGTAGTCAAAGGTCAGAGACAGAAGTTTGGATAAGCACCAGTATTAAACAGTAAGTGTCTAGCTACAGTGCTGCTCTGCCCAAATTTTGTGACAGACTTGCATGACCTTCACCAAGAACTGCAACCTCCTGCAGATTCCCTAGTCATTCTTGGTGGGAAGTCACAGGGCATATCTATTCCAGCTAGGCCTGACGGACATTAAAGCTTATGATGCACTTGCGTAATATCTATATTAGTAAATTAAACTTACCTAGGAACTGAGGCCATCTGAGGCCACAAAGCAGTCCACATCTATACTATTAAGCTTTCTCAACCTCAAAACCATCATGACTACGTATAATCTGACAATTGGGAATTGTTCCTGGCCTGGGCTAGCAACCAACCAGAGCTAAGACTGTTTGGGGAGAGAATTACTTGGCCAGTGTCAAAAGCATACCAGGGACTATTCAAACAGTTCAGGGCAGGGGTAAGTACCTCCCGCTGCATTGGTACATTCTTTGCCATTTGCTAATTTACTAACCTAGAGGAAGCCTTATCTTAATGTTCATGCAGTTTGCCACAATTTTGCTTCTTTTTCTCTGTCTTTTCTCCTTTGGACACAATTGCCAAAGAGGGCAGATGGCTCACTTGAGAGGATACTGTCAATGTACAGCACATACTGTGTTAGATGTGTACTCAACAAGCTGTCATATGTTGTGCAAAGCAAAGTACTGGGGGCTCGAACCCCCTGGAAATTAATTGACCAAATAGTCTGTGTTAAATATTATTTTTATCCCTCCCATGTTCAATCAGGCCTTCTTTTATTTAGAGACAGAGATACTTACAGCTCCCTTCTAGTCGACTATTTCTGTCTCCTCTGCTTTCATCACTCTTATGAAAATTATAAATGAATGTCTAATTATTATCAGATGTTTTAGAACAATATAAATACTTATCCTTAGAAAATTATCTGAGGAAACATTATTGGCCTTAGCTGTTAGGAGCAAAAGCCAATTTTATTTTCATTTGGCAGCAGCTTTATTATGTTACAAGACCAGGCACAGGCATTGCATTGTTTTATATATTTTGTAAGTAGTGATTTAATGACTTGACTTGGGTGACTTTTTGTTCACTTTTGCTCCCCTTTCTCCCCACAACTTTCTTGGGAGCCTTTGATGATCACAAGTAAATGAATACAACTTCACTGACTTCCCTGAAGTTATGGATGTAGTTGTGGATTTGTACAGTTATGGATGTTATGGCATGCAATATAATATATAAAAGATATATGTAAAATTTTCATTATATTATAGCTTTGAGCTCCATATTGGTCACTACATCTTGGCTTATGCCAAGGAAAGCAGCCTCTGTTGCATTAGGGGAGAACATCTACTGATTCTTCATTTTGTGGGAAACAGCCTAGTGGAGCACATGGACCTTGAGCTCTGTATGAAGTATTCAGAGAAGGGATATCCTATCATATGAAAAGAAGCACTAATGTTTTGCAATTCTGTATCTCTGAAGCGTCTCTGAAATAATTTCACAAAAAGATAATACACTGTACCTTGTAACATCCCTGCAAGTTTGGAAGTGACTTTATAATCTAAATACAACTCAGAAAACCAAGTTCATCACTATATTAATAGCAGAAGTAGGACTACCTTTGTGGTCAAAAGGTTAAATTTAATAAAAGCTAGAAGAGGGAAACTCCATAAATTTTTGGGAGGACAAAAGTGATGTCCCATGTTTATATTAACTGTGTTGTTTCTAATTCCTAGAACTTTCCCAGTTTTATAGAAAAGATGATTTTCCCAAATGCTTATGGAGGTAATAAAAGTGATAGAACTCGCTAACACAGGAATGACTTGTATTACAAGGTGGGTTTTTTTTTGTTTTTTTTTTTTTTCCTTTTTTCATGTCTTAAGATTTCAAATGCTTATGACATCTGCTGCTTTGTTGGATCAAAAACAGGTAGCATGAGAAAAAACAGAGGATCTGAAGGACCATACCAGACACAGTTTTTAAGATGAAAATATGGCTTTGGTTAAATACTATCTGATTCAAAGAGTCTCCTTTCAATCAGAAGAGATTGTTTCAATCAAAAGAGGTGAAATCTCTTTTGAACAAGCAAAGATCATCCTTAAAAAAAAAAGGAGTGGTAACTGGTAAGATTTTGATGTGACAAAGGGTTAAGCATTCCATCTTATAAGAGTCACCCTAAATGTTGCAGTCATCATTTGTCAGACTCAATTCCATCCTGAGACAAACTACTATGCAAAATAAGCAAATAAAAAAGGAGGTAAAGAAAGGTGGAATATGTATGTACTCCTCCTTGATAGCTGGACATCTTTAACCAGTCATTCCAAATGCTGATTTATCAAGTCTGGTACCATTCTCGTCTCACATAAAATCTTTATTATTATACTAATTTTTTCAAAAGTACATTTGCCATGATGTGAGAACTTCTTCAAATTTTAATTAACTTGATGAAAACCTTCCTGCTCAAAATGAATGGAAAGAACATTTGCAGTGCGTGAGACAGAATCTGAACATCCTTAAAAGGCATCCTCAGCTTTGGTATCAGATTTTGTATGCACAATTGACTAGAACTATAGAAGAGACTTTGCTCATTCTGGGTATACAGAATAATTTTTGGCAGCTAGCACTACAACCTACATGTGGGAACAGGGAATGAACACAGATATCTTAGAAGCAAGCAGTTGCCTCTGCAAATTATATAACTTCCAAACCTCCACACTCTTTTTGCTCGCTTTATAAATGTAGTATTCAACATAACGACAGAGTATTCTCCCCTTGTATATCTTCTGCAAACAGAATAGCACATGCAGAGTTATTTCTCTTAGATATCTGGCAAGGCATATGACTGATGGTTAGAAATTTTGAATTGGTTAAAACAAAATTTAGCTCATGTTAAAGCATTAAAGAAATGCTGATGAGATCAAAGCAAATTCTCTGATAAAGCTGTAAAATCACCCCAACACACAAACATGTCTGAATCCTACCACTAGGCTCTCATGCAGTGTTTCTCTGCAGCGAGCAAGTAGCTGTAACCCTTCAGTGCTGCAACTGAGTTTAGCAGAGACACTTGAGAACTGAAGTGACACGCACAGAACACACTAATTGCTATTTATAAAGGAATTTCAGTTCTACATTGTTTTTTCTATATTACCACA
>JASSUY010006237.1:22519-40278 GCA_032466535.1 Forpus xanthops | reverse complement strand
CATTTAAAAAAAAAAAAAAAAAAAAAAAAAAAAAAAAAAAAAGCCCCCCCCCCCCCCCCCAACCAAAACAAACAAACCAAACTAGTTTGGAAAAATAATTGTTCTGTATGGTAAGAATCTTTGAGTCACAAGTCTCAAGTAATGGAAAAAATGCTCTTGCTATGTATTGACGCTGCTCATCTCTCTGAGTATAGTGAAGTTTGCAGAGTGGACTCATATTACAGCACTGGATCTGTGCAAGCCTTTAGTCTCTCCTTGCTGTGATCCAATGCCCTGGCTCACATTCACAGACAGAATATGTGCCTGCTCCCCATGGAGATCCTTCTGCCCAGTAACATTCTCCAGTTCACATCCAGTATGCTCAAGCTTGTCTTTGCTGGAATGTATCCTCAGGGACTATCTACTCTTTTTAAGTCTTTAATTCAGCCAATGGTTTTGCTTCCTTCAGAGAGCAATGGCAAATTCTTGCTTTTTCTGTGACTGTATCAGAAACCTTGACTTTTTCACATCCTATATTAGATGTGTGAGATTAAATAAAGTGAATACCAAATGTGCAATTTCTAGTTTTCAGCAAAAATTTAAGAATATATGTTAAATGCTTACCTTTCAATTAATAAATTAGTCTCACATTTTCATAAGGCTTTTATTTTATACACTTAATGTGAAATTTGACCCATATAAGTTTTATTCTTCACTACTTTTTGTGGCTGATGGTCCAGAAAAATATATTACCTGTGACAGCTAAAATATAACTTCTGATCTTACTCTCTATTATTTTGTGTCATCCTTAAAATTAGAGTAACATTTCTGAAAACATTACACCAAAATAACTTGGCATACACTTCATATATTCATCATAGTAAATAAGCAATATAAAACTTAAAACAAGATTATAGTTTAGAATATTATAGCTTTGATCATACCTTAAATGCTGAAGTGTAAAACGCTTCCTCCCACTGGAGATTCATTACTGGCAAATCAATACAGTTTATGACAGCCAAACTTTCTGAAGACTGTTAAAAAGAAGCCACGAAGTGAGGTTGAATTTTTTAATCCAACTCTAAAATTCACTTGAGGTCCTTTAAAAATCTCTTGCCTGCACTCTTTTTATCAGACTAATGTACAAATACTTCCATAACTGTGGTCCTGTAGCACAAGTCAGTTTGGGAATAGAAACTCTGGAACAAAAGCAGAAGTGATAAAAAAACTGAAACAGTGTCAAAGAGAAATGAAAATGTAGGAAAGGAAGTTCTTTTGAATTTTTATGTACATTGTAATGATGATAGGGCTCTAGAGAGGACCACGTGCCTTGCAAACAAAAAGATGGATATAGCTATTGCCCTGAGGAGCTTAAACATACGGGGATAAAACTGAAGATGATGGCTTGAAACACAATAGCCTAAAGGTGTGGGAATGGTAAAAGATGCGTTCCTGAGTTCAATAGCAGAGGGCAGCTGAGGTGCATTGTATGTCAAATTCACATGTATCTGAGGTTCAAAGAATTCCTATGCTCTGAGAAAGCCTTTTTCACCTCAGAACTGTAGGAAGAGCAAAGAGACAGGCAGAGCACAGACTGTAGAGAAAGGATTACTGAAATCTCCAAGACAAAAAAATAGAAAACAATCACCACTGGCATTTCCCTTTTGATTTGCAATTACTTTTGTCTTAAAAACAGTTAAACTGGTGATGTGAAATGTACCCTGCTTTATTGCTGTAAACGTAGCAGCAATAAAGATTTACTTTTCATTCCCATATTAATTTTCATTCAAAGTGAATGATCAATCTCCTCTGAAACCAGATCTAATTTAAAATGCTATCAAAAATCATTATTTGCCAAATTAAATTAATATGCATGTTTGTTTTTGTTGGTACTCTCTCTGCAACATTCTATGAGCACAGAGCAAAGATACATATATATCTGTATAAATTTTCCTATCAGCAAGTAGCTGCTGAAGACATTTTTTCTTAGTATTTCCATTTTCCATAAATATAAGGACAGTTTTCACAATAAAACTCTCACACCAAAACTTTTGTGTTTTCTTTCTGAAAAAACTATGAGTTTTTAGCACTCAGCATAGCGAAGATATAGACCCACCCGACCTCTTAAAAGAAAGCTTGCACAGCAAACCATCACCCAAGATTTTCAGATTTTATATGGAACAATTATTCCACAAAGGTTTCATAGTGTATCTGCAAATGTTTATATAACTTCTTTTCAGATACATTTGAGGATGCTGTTTTTATTCATCTACATACCTTGTCTTTTTCTGTAATCTCATATTGTTGTCCTCTATAAAATCTTGTAGTACTGGCACCACAGATAATTATTTGTTATATAAAGTTCTCTGTTATCAGATTCACGTTTGCTGTCTTTCAGTTAGTTTTATGTTAGTTTACATTCATGTCTTCCAGTTCTGCTGAATGTCCCCACTGTTCTTATGTAGAAAAGGTCTAGATGGCATCTGATTGCACCCTTAATAATTCTCTGTATTTACACGTAACACTACAAAGCTTGAATGGCAGACAATAGAATACTGTCATGAAATTTACATATGTAGTTTTCCAGATTTTCTACTTATTATATTCCAATAGGCATCTGGGAAAACCAAACCAAACCAACCCAACCAACCAAACAAACAAAAATATCCAAAACCAAACAAACCAACAAACACAAAAACAACCCAAAACTTAGTATTATTCACAACTGTCAGATGACACTTCTTTCCTTAGTAATGGCCAATACTTGTTTTTTCTGCATTTTGCAGCTGAAAGCAACTTTAAACTGAAGATCTTTGAAATTATGTGAATTACAGTAGAATAAAGGGAAAGTACAAATGTATCAAGTTCTTTCTGCTTAAACCCTGTTTGTTACAGGTGCTTAATTACCCTATAAATAAAGGAATTTGAGAGGTCATTCTTGAAATTTGATATACTATTGTGTATTAAAATTGTGACACTACATATGTATATAAAAAAAATGATTAAGAAATAGATTGCTGGACATGAATTTGAGGTGTAGAAAAAAAAAGAGATTAAAGAAAGCTAAATCCTAACTTATGTGACTACTGATAATTAAGTCAGACATTTGAGCTAACGTAACATTAAATAATTTACATTTGATGATTCATCAAAGAATAGAATATTTTTGTAAAGAAAATTGGCAGGGATTTCTCAGAGATTTTACATAATACCAGCATTATTTTTCTTTACTGTTTGCAGTGGAATTGATGTCTCCCAGTGCTAGATAGAATCATAGAATAATTAGGGTTGGAAAGGACCTTAAGATCATCTAGCTTCAACTCCCTGCCGTAGGCAGGGACACGTCCCACTAAACCGTGCCAACCTGACCTAGAATACCACCAGCCATGGAGCATTCACAGCTTCCCTCGGCAACCCTCTCTTACAGTAAAGAATTGCTTCCTTATATCCAATCTAAACTTCATCTGTTTCAGTCTTAAACCCATTACTCCTTGTCCTATCACTACAGTCTCTAATGAAGAGTCCCTCCCCAGAATTCCTGTAGCCTCCCTTCAGATACTGAAAGGCTGCTATGAAGTCTCCATGCAGCCTTCTCTTCTCCAGGCTGAACAGCCCCAAATTTCTCAGCTTATCTTCATATGGGAGTTGCTCCAGTCCCATGATCTTCCTCGTGGCCCTCCTTTGGACTTGTTCCAACAGCTCCATGTCCTTTTTATGGTAAGAACACTAGAACTGCACACAATGCTCCAAAGGAGGTCTCACAAGAGCAGAGTAGAGGGACAAGATCATCTCACTTGACCTGCTGGTCTCGCTCCTTTTGATGCAGCCCAGGATACGGTTGGCTTTCTGGGCTAAAAGCACACACTGTCGGCTCATGTTCATTTTGTCATCAACCAACACTCCCAAGTCCTTCTCCTCAGGGCTGCTCTCAATCTCTTCTCTGCCCAACCTGTAGCTGTGCCTGGGATTGCTCTGACCCAAATGTAGGACCTTTCACTTGGCATGGTTAAACTTCATGATGTTGGAATCAGCCCACCTCACAAGTGTGTCAAGGTCCCTCTGGATGATATCTATTCCCTCCAGCATATCAGCTGAACCACACATCTTGGTGTCATTGGCAAACTTCCTGAGGGCTCACCCAATCTCACTGTCCATGCTGCCAAGAAAGATGTTAAACAGGATTGCTCCCAACACTGATCTCTGAGGGGCACCACTCATTACTGGTCTCCAGTTGGACATTGAGCCATTGACCACAACTCTTTGCCTGTGGCAGTCCAGCCAGTTCTTTATCCACCGAGTGGTCCACCTATCAAATTGATATCTCTCCAACTTAGAGACAAGGATGTCATGTGAGACAGTGTCAAATGCTTTGCGCAAATCTGGGTAGATGCCATCAACTGGTCTATCCTTGTCCATCAGTTCTGTAGCCCCCTCATAGAAGGCCATCAGGTTGGTCAGGAAGGATTTCCCTGTAGTGAAGCCATGCTGGCTGTCACCAAGCACCTTGTTATTTTTCATCTGCTTTAGCTTGCCTTCCAGGAGAATCTGCTCCAATATTTTGCCAGGCACAGAGGTGAAGCTGGCTGGTCTGTAGTTCTCCAGCTCATACATTTTCCAGTTCTTGAAAATGAAAAGGTTGGTACGAATGATGGACACTACACTGAAGGGAGGTTAATTTTTATATTCTTCATAACAGAATGTACTAGCATGTGTTACAATATGCACTCAATAATAATTTAGTGGGTAAATGAAGCCAGTAGTTGGCAATAATTTTGTTCTTCTATAACCTCTGTGCTCTGTTGTTTTAGTCATTAGTCTGCCTATCTCAATACCAATCATGTTGAGAGGGGTTTAAATCGGTGAAGAACTTCGGCTTTGCTGTACTGTTAGTTGGCATTGACTGAGGTTTAAAAGAAAATATAGAAAAATATTTAGGAAAAATAGAAACATGATAGGTACAATGAAGATGCCTTGCCAAAATCAAGGTAAATATATTGACTCATGTTAGCATGCATACATTTTAATGGATTTTCTAGTGAAAGAAAGCATAGAATCAATGGATAACTAGTGGAGTTTTTTGTGTTCAACATACCGTCAGTTATGTGATGCAATGACGACAATTAGAATTACAAATTTCCATTTTATAACAAGTAAGGCATTTACTCTAAAATATACTAAAACATATGAAGGTTATAACAATGTTAATTTGTGATTATTTTTCAAGACAGAGCACATTCTAAGCAGTATCCTAATGATTTAAAGAAGGGTGTGGTATTGATAACCTGTGTCCAGCTCCAGAAGATAACTGTTTTTCACATGGACAGTGACCACATTATATAAGTATTCTATATTGTCTGAAATTATAGAAACTTTCTTTTTCCTGTATGGATACTCTTGAACTTTTTGTTTCACCTTAAAAAATATGAATTTTTTTCTTCAGAACAGAGAAAATATATCTCAAAATATTTTTAATGTAAACCCACCATTATTATATTTTTGTTAATTTGGAAAGGAGAAGGAGCAAAGAATTTTTGCGAACTAACCAATTTCAACCAATTTGAAAGTGGTTAGTCAACTCTTTTTGTTTGTTCCTTTTATGTGGTACTGACATTGTACAGGAGGAGTCTCTAGGGTTTGCACTTTGGTCACAATGTGCATCCCACAGCAATAAAGAAAAGGGAAAGTTGGAGAAAATATTGGTGGTGTTAAACAATGTTATGACAAACCTGGATGAAAGCATAAGCAAAGTCTTTTGTGCCCTGGTAAGAGACCATGGGTTTCTGTAGCACGCCTTCTTCACGTTTCTAACTGTGACAGATACAGGAAATCAAAAAGCAGATGTAATTAGTTGTTGCAAAGATCCAAACACTAAAAAGAGAGGTCTAGCAGAGAAAGCATATGAAAAATTGTATTGCATTAAGTGATTTAATAGCAGTGAATGCATTATGTTAAAGAAGCCAAACAGATCAATGTCCTTGCAGTTAAGTGGCCTTCTCTGAGAACAAACCATGAATAACTTTCTCTAATCAAATCTGCAGAGACCATGAGTCCTGGGTAGAAGGACAGAGGAACTTGATACGACAGGGTTCACAAGTCACACATTGTCCTACACAGGACAATTTTTTCAACAGAATGCAAACCTTCACTTTTTTCATATTTATGTGTGTTTCCAGGAGAAATAAGAAAAAATAGAAATTTTCCTAATCAATTTCTGACATCAATAGAATGATTCCTACTGACTTTACATTCTACTGTATCAGCTCATCATTAACAGGGGCAATATGGAAAGCAGCAGATAATGCACATACAGCAAAAAAAAAAAGGTGGCTCTAAATTTGCCCTCTTCATAATCATTGCTTTAAGAAGAAATACTTAAAGTCATATATTATGGTGTCCTAAGAAGTCTTATGATGAATAGATGTGGGACACATCAGCATATAAAGTCACTCACCCAAAGAATGTTGGAAATTTAACACAGTGCCCTCCCTCTTAAGAGTTCATTGTGTTGCAGCACAAAAAAAGAGGAAATCTCCTGCTTTATTTCTTCTTTTCATATGGCTAATAGGACTAAGTTACATAAAATATAATATTTGTGTAAAATGTGTTAGAATTGTTTTTTCACAGACAGGCTTCTACTTCCAGTCTCTCTTATAAATAAGTAGCCTTGGACTAATAAAAATCCATTTTTAGATCTGCCTCTTTTTAGGTTTCTAGATAAACATAGCAATGAGAAAATCTGTAGATAAAGCAATCATTTGTACATAAACATGGCCTAGAATAACGTTTCCATCTTTGCGTGAGATTTGCAGCATACTCAAGCATGGAATACTGTGACCAATATCCTAAATCAAACATTTTGCTCTTGGTAAAACATATTATTTTCCTTTAATTCTTGGTCATTGTGGCAATCTAATAGGAAGTCTTATGTCAGCAATGAGTGAAAAAATATGTAATGTGCATGTACTACTGTATTATATTTCAATGGGCTTGTTCAGCCTAGAGAAGAGAAGGCTCTGGGCAGACATTAGAGCAGCCTTCCACTACCCAAAGGAGGTCTACTAGAAAGCTAGAGAGGGTCTTTTTTCAAGGGTATGTAGTTATAGGATAAGGGGAAATGACTTTAAGCTGACAGAGGATAGGCTTAGATTAGATATTGGGAAAAATTTCTTTACTATGAGGGTGATGAGGTTGCCCAGAGAAACTGTGGCTGCCCCATCCCTGGGAGTGCTGAAGACTAGGTTGTATAGAACATTAAGCAAACTGGTCTAGTGGAAGATGTCCCTGCCTATGGCACAGGAGTTGGAGCTAGATGATCTTTAATGCCCCTTCCAACCCAAACCATTCAATAATTCTATAATTGTATGATATTTGGCAGCTGTACTGAGGTACAAATTGTGTTTCTAAACCAATTTATAACACTCTAAGGGCCTCCCTGGAGCTTACTGGTGAATCTGTATTTCTGTAGGAAGAAATCTCATTTACTAAACTTTTCACACTTGAATACTATTGCCAAGAGCTGTACATCACAGAATAGAGTCTGTCTGTTTAACGGCTTCAGGCAATGAGGGTAGGAGAGAGCAGTGTGACTTGACATTAAATTTTGGAGGAGTCACTTGGCACTATAAACTGACAAGTAGTGTGGGGTCTAATCCTATTGTGTGACTTCTCACACTACAGGTAGTGGGACTACTTGTGTATTTGAAGTTAAGCACAAATACAAGCATTGTATGACCATGGTCATAACTTTTTTTCTCCACAGTATTTAAAATAATTTAAAATAATATAAAAACATTTGTTCAGTTTTTAAAACCCTTAAGATGACATAGCTGGGAACAGGAGTTCCTGCACTTGTTTCTGAAGATATGGAGTCATTGACTTAATGGTTGCGACCTCAAATTACAGAAGATACTTAATGCTACCATCAGAGCAGTATAAAGCTTCTTTATAAAGAGAAGAAACACAGAAATAGAGTATCTCTAAACATGAGAAAGAAAATTTTCAGATGGAAATGGTTTCTGAGGGCTCATATGCAGTGAGATATTTATTACCAAAGGTGTTATCTGAATTGCAGAATTATTTCTACATTCTTTTTGCACTAAATAGGTCCCCTGTGCCACTTAAAAGGGCCACAACATTCACTTCATTTCATGGAGAATGAACAGCTTGTTACATGGACAGAAGAGAATTTATTCCTGTGTATCAATTTTTTCTTTCCAATGATTAAATATTTTGAGAAGGTTGAGAAAATATCTTTCATGCAATACATTAAATGAGTTTTAAAAGGCCTGGATAAATTTTTTTGTAAAATAAAAATGGAACATTTACCATTAACTTATTGTTTCCAGATTTTTTTTCGCTGTTATAAAAACGATGTTTAATTTTATTTTTTTTCTTAATATTTTACTCTAAGAGCCTGATATTTTGTTATTATTTGTATCTATTACTTCAAATTTTATATTTTTTAATACATTTATTTATAGAAATAAAGCTTTACAGGATCTCCTCCTGCTCAGATGTACTTGTTAGACAGTGCAATTGCAAATTCTGAACCTGGAAAAGGAAAAACAGTTTTGCTTCCCTGGCAGTTTTTCTAGATAACTGTTGCTAAGAAGTTCTGAAACAGATAAACTAGTTTTGACTTTTCTCTTGAATCATCAGGAAATCTGTGTCTGCATCTTCTCCTTTTCCTTTCCCCTCCCCGTTCCCTTCCACACCCCCCCCCCCCTCCAAAAGCCCTCCTTTCATTGGGAAATGAAAAAAAAATACCCAGAGAAGTTGTAGGGGCACCATAGCTGGACGTGTTCAAGGTCAGGTTGGATGGGCCTTTGAGCACCCTGCTCTAATGGAAGGTGTCCTTGCCTGTGACAACAATTGATGCAACTAGATAATCTTGAATGTCTCTTCAAACCCAAACTGTTCTATAATGATTCTATGATGATCCTATGATGATTCTTTAATGATGGAATAAAACCATTGGACAAGGCCATACTAAATATAAAATCCATACTAAAAATAAATTCCATATCTGCAATGGTGAGCCATGATGGATGCCTGGGGAAGAGCAATGAGGAGAGGATAAGCAAGACTTCCCAAGGATGCTTCTACAGCCCTTTTCCCCTAATGAGACAGTGGCTGCACTGTCAAGAGGCTACCCACTCTACCACCAATGTTAGCTTGATTTCATTTGAACAGCACTATAATCAAATGTTAAGGATACCCTTTTTCAACAGTCTTAGTTGCAAGAATTCACCAGATAATACCACAGTTCTTTGGGCATGTGTTTGCCATAGAAGGAACTAGACCTTTTGGATGACCTCATGGACTGAGAGTCTAAAGAAATGGGTTGAAAGGCAGAATTTAAATGATGGGTAACAGTCTTCATTTGCATCCTGCTCTCCAAGGAGAAGACAAGAGACAGGATAAGACAAAGAAGAGAAAAATTGCTGATTTCATGGTGCAGTAGGGTGGTGGAGATACAAGCCCACTTCTGCACCCCAATAGAGGATGGAGGACAGGGTTTTTTCACAATGGAAGATGAGAATTTGACTATGGCTTATCCTCACCCCTGCACTGGCAATACTGTGATGGTTTCATTTGCATGGCAAGCTGAAGGATCCTGGGAGCAGCTCTTCCAAATCTTTTTTCTGTAGGAATGTAAGCAATGTGGAGCAAACCACAGCAAAAGGTAGCAGTGAATCTACAACTGTGGGATGGGGTTTTAGTGGGGATAATAGGAAGTAGTTGAATGGCTTGGAGGCTTTGGATAAAAAAACAGAGATCCTCCTTGGGATCAGGAGGAACAGGGTGACTGGAAATGAAAGGAGCATGTGAAAAAAGCGTGAATGAGTTTCTTTCCCCATGTGAATATCCTTTGAAGAGGGAAAGAAAAATGAAAGACAGGAGAGGTTAAACTGACTGTTAAATAGAAGCACATTTCTTGTACATAAAGTTTTATTGTGAGGGCTGTGTTTATGGGCCTAGTGAGAAGGGCTGATTAAATGAAAGGTTAATAAAGGGACAGCATGTGGTTTCTGACCTAGATGTAGAAAAGTTATAAGGTGGGAGAGAAAAAAGTCTGACTGAGGGCCAAGTATGGAAAGAGGAAATCTTACATTGACACAGCACATAACCAATGCTCCTTATTTAATACAGAGGAAGCTGTTGCAGACAGGAAAAAGAAGTGTGGCATGTTCCATTGCTTTATCGCCAAGGCTAGTAAACTCACTGTCTAGGATCTGTTATCAGATTATAGTCAGTACCCCAAGTGACTGTAATTTCTGTATCCCTCAGTTACAAAACTCCTAGCCCAGCACAAAAAAAAAAAAAAATAATACCATTTAAACAATATAAGAATATAAAGAACTGAAAGTTTCATATATATCCTTGCATATTGTAACTGATTATTTAGCATAGGTAAATGCTCAAAAATTGAAGGCAGAAACCAGAAAAAAAATTACAGTGATGTTTTAATATAAATCTGCACAATGATAAAATTATAATGTCACTGGTTTGTAGAACTATAAATAGAGCTAGATATTGTGGTCACTGTAGAATTTGATTAAAACACGGTCACATCCCCAAGCATCTGAAAGCTGACACCTTATATGTAATTGTCAGACATCTGCACTTGCAGGGGTACTGAAGATCCCAAATGACTGAAGTGGTGCCTTTTATTTTATTAGCTCAGCCTAGAGCTTTATTTAGTTTGAAATGCCTACCATCATTCTCACTACTAAAAGTTTACATATACATGGAGAATGGAGGTAAATCCATTTGCTGTCTGTTCACACAACCACAGGTCAAACTGCCTAACTCTGGCATAACCAATTTTTTGCCAAAGCTTCTACACACCTGTGAAGCTTATGTTGGTGTCTGATGAGCAGATTTCATCTACTTGCATCTGCGGTACTTCTCATCCCCTGTTGACAGTATTTCCTGAAATACAACTCTGTTTGACCTACAGTCTTGGAAATGCCTGTTTAGTATGGCAAATTATCATTTCCAGTGCTTCATCAGCACTTTTGGCAAATAACGTTATTTTGGCAGAAATCCATTATTTTTATGGAAATTTAGACATGCTGCTCTGTAATGGAACATAATGACAGGATGCCCTCAAGTGGCAAAATATAAACTCCACCCAGTAAAAGTGGTTGATATATAGACATTCTCTGCTAGAAGAAGCCCTGTTGGTTCAGATTTTGACACTCCATATGAACTTAAATATCTCCTAGTCCTAAAAATGGTATAAGGAAATTAATTATAATCACATAACATAACCTTTGTAAGACTAGAATTTGGGCAAGAAAGAAAATGCCAAACATGAAAGGTTGTCTAGGTTTAGGCTACATGGATTGATTAATTTCCTGCCTAAAGTATTAGTTTCTAGTTCTTTCACAGGACCAGAAAACTCTTCATATACTTCCCGGTATTCCTAGATAGAAACTATCAATAGAATGTAAATTGCAAGAATTCTCATATATTTGCATTAATTCAGGCACAGGCCTTTGATTTCAAAAACATTCTGTACTAAGACCTATGAAAGTGAAGTACTTTAATATACTCATAAAGGATCACATATGATGCTTTATAGATTTGCTGTTCTTTGACAATACGGTGCACACACAAATAATTTTCTGAATTCATAGTAAACTGTCTTCCACTAAGCAACAAACCTGGAAACAATAAGAAATATTCAGCAGTTGGTGCAAATTTATTTTTAAAAGCTCTTCAACTCTTAATAAGAATTTTCATTTTCCCCCCTTAAAAAAAAAAGACAAAAACCACCAAACAAAAGACAAAAAAAGCAAACCAAAAAAAGCCCCATAAAAAAACAAAGCAGGAGATCTGATTAATTTTTTTTTTCCATGTAAACCAACAGTGGTTTTGCAATGAACAGCATTACTGCTTTGGTAATATAGTTAGTTTATCTTATATGAGATAAAAACAATAGGGTCTGTAAGCAAGTCAGAATATATAAGATTGGAATATTCATTAATAATTCAAATACTTCCATGATTACTCTGCTAAATAGAACAAAGCAGAACTTTGTGGTTGCTGTTGCTTTCCCTTTAAAACTGTGTTTTTTTTAACTAAACAGATAAAAGGAAAAAAAAAAAAAAAAAAGGATTGGAAAACAAGTGATAAGTAGTTCAGTTAATCCTAAACTCTTCCTTTTTAAAGTCACTGTTTTATCTAGCATCTGAAGTTTCCCTTCATTAGGTCTGTAATCTTCTTAAAACCTCCTAGTTCAATAAGAGCCACAAGTATTTCTACATAAGTTTTTTCAAGTAGGTAATTCTACATACATTCATAAGCCTGATGTGACATCATCCACACTGTTCAAGGACAAAGGACTTGTCTTTATTAAAACATCATGCTTTTCAGTCATGTTTTACTAGGCTAAGGCCTATAGTATTTCTGAAGTACCACACTGAACATTTTGCATGAAGGCTGAGAGGTTCTAAAACAATGTAGATAACCTTATTCCAGTCTTTAAAAAAGCAGGATAGCTGTGAAAAATCATTAATGTTACCACAGGTGTGGGAAATGATGCTGGAATAATTCCTTTTTTGCACAACACTTATTTCCCTCGCTCCCCACTCAGGCGGCTACGTGCCCACATAATGTGGTCCTTGCCCTCTTACTCTCCCCTTCTAACTGCCTGGGTCAGTCTTTACATAAAAGAATCCAAGTTCCACCTACAAAGCCGTCTCTCTGTCTTTATTTTCATGGCAGACACTTTTATATCAGAGTATTTTCATCACAGTGGCACCCATACCAGAGCCACAATACTGTAGTTAAGGGTCTGTTCTTTGGCATTTCTATTCTAAAGCACTATTGTATGAGGTTGCTGAGCAGCTAAAATTCCTTCCATGCTGAGACTTGGCATACAAGTGCTTAGCTCAAAAGCAATTTAATTTTTTTGAAATTTTGAGTTTTAACTCTCGGGTGTCCCTTTGGAAAATATAATGGTGAAAACCAGTAAATGCTGTCTGTCTTTGGGTGATTGCTGGCTTTGTGATGGTGTGAGTGACTTTTACTATGAAATATTACATGCTGTTTGTCAGTAATATAGATTAAATAGTTTTCAAGGACTATCTGCGATCCTTGAATTGCCCTCTATGAAATAAACAAAACAAGGTAGAGTAGTAATTTTTATCTTCTGAACAGGTGATCCATTTGCCAGTGTGAAGGTGCTCCCCTATAATGATAATTTTAAATTATTATAATGGTGACTTTTTTAGAAGTATATATAAAAAAATATAAATAAAAATAGTTATAATAAAAACTAGATAAAAAGCATAATACCTTTACAATCAGAATTGCTTTAGCCAGAAGATTGAGGAGGTAAAGTAGTTGCCACATGGAATAAGACACAATTCTTGCCTTCTTGTCCCCTTGATCTACCTAGCAAGGTTCACTCTAAAGATTTCACACCATCCTTTGAAGCCATTATTAGGGGTTGCTCATAGTGGCAAAGTGCCAGGCTGGTGGACTTTTTGTCTGTTATCATGTGGTTAGGAAAGGAAAGGATGCCGAGCAGCTTAATGTGGATTAATGGTGCCACTTTAAATTATATCACTGTTATTTCACAAAAGGCAGGAAAACAGTGAACCATATTACATCAGAATATTGATTTACAGTCTTTTAGCCTGTTTGCATGCTGGAAGAATGATAGACAAGCATATGTGGCCCTCAGACCTTTCCAACTGCCATGCAGGTTTCACAGTAAACATGGCAGTCCAGTAAATTAAGCTGTCCCGAAAAACTTAATCATGCTCTGAAACTACTTTTTTTTTACTCTTGTATTTACTGTCTCTTTTGGCTTGGTTTATACTATCCAACATACCTCTAAAGATAGAAAAAAGGCATTAGGTACAAAATGTCTATTCTGGAAAATGCTTGTTTTTATATTACATTTTTCTTTTTCAGTTTTTCAGACAAACAAATATTGGGTTTATATCTTTAAATGCATCTATTTCTCCTGCTGGGAAAACAAACAAGCTCAAATACTGTGTAATATCAGATGCTGCAGTTCCTTTGTGAGGATTACAGGCAGGTGAGAAAACTATAGGCATGCACAAGGCTTGAAAATTGAAGAGTGGCATCTTCTCAGATTCAGGGTGTGATCACTAACAAGATGGTTCTTGTAAGATTCTCCTTCTGGGAATATCTATCATCAGTCCCTAAAAACGTGCAGCCAAGACACTTGTGATCCAAGACACTTGTGATTCAAGACAAAAAAAAGAAGTGGGAGATAAAATACAAACCCCACATATATCTATATTGATGAACACATATTCAGTTCCACTACCTTCCATTTTTCTAGAAAATCAAACAGAGAAATGTAATTGGAATATCAGCAAAACTCCAATTCAAAATTCACTGTCTGCAGCAGCAGCAAAAGAAACCTTTCTGAACATCAGCCAGCTATGCTGCTGCCTTTCTCTTCTTTTGCTTTTTTTTTCTTTCTGTGTAAATATCATCTTTTTCAAGCTTAGTCTAGTGTGATAATCAGCTCTCTTTTTTAACAAAATGTGCAAAATATCTGAAGCAATTAGGCTGCATTACTGTCTAATTATACCAAATGGTAATTTTCAAATCAGAGCTACTGTATTTTCTGTAACTATACAATCACAAATTAGTAAACCCTTAAATTAGCTAGCTTCTGCTGGAATCACTGGCAAGGTCTTTAACTACAGTACAGCAGTGTGAACACACTTCTGGAAGGCACTCAATTAGTAAATCATTCTGTTACTCATTACCCAATTAAAGATTGCTTTTCTTTTTACATGTTTTTACACGTTTGTGTGAGCTTGAGTGTTTGTGAATTAGTATAGCCTATAGAAGTAAACCAAGAAGTACTCATTTATAGGATATTATTTCTGTATTATAAAACTGAAAAGCTCTTCTTCACACAGCAGATTTTATGAGGATCTTAATTGTGTAACAAATGCAGGTGATGGATGTGTAGAGATTAAAACCAGATGTCTCAGTCTCTTGATCTTTAAATTGTCAGCTAGTGGCGCTCTTTTTTTTAACTAAGTCTGTTTAATCATTTCTTCTTTAAAAAGAATGTTCTGTGTCTTGCTTTAATGATGGACACTATTTCCTGCACTACAAGATGTGAAGGCTGACAAGAAATTTTAGCAAATTAAAACAAGAGATAAGGAGCATTTTGATTAAACACCATAGTTCTTCAAAGAAGAGTGAACAAATACATCACAAAATGACAGGATAGGGTCACTCTATAAACAGCTGGGGAAAAAAAAACCACAGCAATGTTGTTTTTGTAAAGAAGAAATTACACCAAATGAGTCATTAAGAACATTCAAATTCATATGAATTATTGCAAGCAGAGAGAAAAATAGAGAAGCAAATCCATATAAGAAATCTGGTACAAGATAGGATTTTAATTTCTGGATATGTTTTATGTCAAGTAAACCTATGATGTCAATTTCAGTTTCAGTAAGATTTAACTTCATAAAAATTATATAGAATATACACAATAAGGAAATAACACTCCAAAGGGAAATTTTTCATACTAGTTTCTTACCAATTATTAATGTTCTAGACACAGGAAGCATGCAAAAAAAAGGAATATTCTCATGAACCAGCAACAGGGAGGAATATTTGGAACATTAATTTGTTGTAAGATTATTGTGAGCCAGTAACAGGTTGTGGCTGTAAAAAACCCTTGAATAATATTTTAACTATTTCAAGCATGAGTAGTAAAGTATAGTACTGTAGTGCCAATAACTCATCTGGAATTCTGTGGGAAGTGGATGCTACATAAGATAAATAAATCAAAACCTGAATGAATCCAGAAAAGGGTGATTAAGATAATCAGGTAAATTTTCTTATAAGAAGAGAATTAAGAAATGAAAGCAGACTAGGTCTAGAAGATTGAAGACTGATGGATTCCATTGTTATCTGCCAATGGCACAGGTATGTACAGGGAGCAAAGCCTGTCTTCATTGGAGGTTAAAGTAAGCCCAGAATCAAAATAATTATTTTAACTGGGAAGTTAAAAGGTTTTGAAGAAAGCCCTTCAGTAAAGATAAATAACAAGGAAATAATTTTACATAGAGCTTCAAGTTATATATATTATATAGTGTACGTCACAGTTTCTTGTAATGGGAAGGGAATGGATCAGGCGACATTAAGGTAAGTACGGCAATTAGAGAGCACCAAAACTGTGTTTTCAAAATTTTTCAGTACATTTTGTGTACAAATCTGGACTGAGAAAGAATGACAATATAACCTCTCTTTCTTGGATGCCTACTCTCATTTACTGCGTCTTCTCCAGCTACGTATAGTCTCGGCTGATCTACTCACTGTTGAAGTGAGTATGTAAAGATCCAAGGTACTGTAGTGCAGCGATTGGAACTGGTAGACCTTTACACATGTAAATCCAACATACAGTAGTCAAGAGAAGGCTTGTTTTGTGTTTGCATTCCAAACACAGAAACTTGAGTTTCTCAGAGTTAATCCATCCACTCTATCTATCTGCACTGTTCTTTTCCCTCTCCACTGTGATATGAGGTGAACAATATATCATTACAATTTACGTCTAGCATGTATGTATCCCTGACTCTTTCATTTCTAGTATACTAGGCATTGTACAAACAGGGAAAAAAAAATACTTTGCTTATGAATTTTGAAATCAAAGCAGTCCTTTTAATATGTCACATCTAGATGAGAGTCATTACTTGAACTGCTCACGGGTCGCATACAAGTTACAAGGCAACAGCAGGGATATAAGCATGCCTGAATCTCCAGAGGGAAGTAAAGAAATAGATGGATAACACCACACCCCTGAAACTTCTCTCTGATCAAAAATAGAGCCCTCTCAGGTAATGGTGCGTATAGGGTTGATAAAGGATGATAAAATGCTTGCATTTCTCTAATTACTTGTATGAGAAAATATTGCACATCTGAAGCTTTAGGTTACTAGATTTCAGTTTAGACACACAATTCCTTTTAGTATTTGCAGCTAGGGCTTTTACCTGTTGCAAGCTACAAGACAGTAGCTGATTAACTGAGAGATGTGGGTCATCTTTCCAGCTGTGACATCTATCTTATGTTTGGCAAGAAATGTCAGGGAAAAAGGACAATATTGCAAATATAATTATGAGGATCCTCTGCTTGTGTGTGCATCAAGACATCCAAGGAAAATAAATAAAGATACTAATTTTTTTTCTCATATGTCATCACAGCTCATATACGGTAAATGTTTAGTGGCTCAGCCTTGAACACTGGCAGCAGAACAAGGAGCCATGTGAAAAGGTTAGCGACAAATGCCAGCTTTCACTTTAGAGAGCTACGGCATTTACTCAGAATAGAAAATCCAGAAAAAACCTATAGGACTAAAACGAAACCAGTAGGCCTGTTAGAAATCCTGCTTTCGGTATTGAGTGGGTGTGTGCATATCAGACAGTGTATATGTAAACAGTTGGGACAAAACTGTAGTTTAACAAATGGTCATCTCAGTTGCTTGTAGGTAATACATTCATTTTCAAATTTCAACTGAAAAAAAAAAAAAAATGATGCGAACCGATTTAAACATTCTTGGGAGAAGTGAAAGAAAAACAAGGTGCTTGGAGACAGCCAGCATGGCTTCACTAAGGGAAAATCCTGCCTCATCAATTTGGTGGCCTTCTGTGATGGTGCTACAGAACTGATGGAGAGGGGTAGAGTAGTTATCATCTACCTGGACTTGTGCAAAGCGTTTGACACTGTCTCACATGACATCCTTGTCTCTAAGTTGGAGAGACATC
>JASSUY010006237.1:0-17908 GCA_032466535.1 Forpus xanthops | reverse complement strand
ACTCCTCTTCTTGGCAGCACACACTCGTCCTTGAGCCTTTCCTGATTACCCTCTTCTGGGCCTGCAAGGCCTCACAATGCCTCTTGTTCACTACTTTAGTGAAGCTAAGTCCAAAGCTGGATTGCTCACATGTCCCTTAACTGACAGGAATGCTCCCACAGCTACTAAAGGAATATAGACCTTGTTTGTGCAGGTTTTACCACTGGGAGTGACTGCAGGCACATTTGAGTACAGTGCTGGGATTCGGTGTGAATCTAACATTGGAAAATCCTTGGAAAAACAGATACTCTTCAATAAGGACAAATGCAGATTTTGCAGGTAGAAAAAAATCAGCTTTCTCTCATAGGAGTGGAACGGTTTAAATTACAGTTATGAGGAAGAAGACATACAATTTTTTGCAGAATGTGAACAGCTGATGCAGCACTGCTAAGGCAAATAATATTATTGGGTATAAATAATGTAATTGCAAGACAAATGAAGTGGCCTTTTCAAAATACATACTGCTGGCCAGGCCAGTACTTGTTCTGTCTTGAATATAACAGGTAAAAAAATTTTTACTAGCAATGAGAGCAAAGAAAAGGATCAAAGATCATAGCAAGGGCTTTTTCTGAATCCTTGAGTTGTCAGACAAGCTGAAAAGGGAAAGAAAACAAATAATTCCCATGTCCACTATAGACAGAGTGCCATAACATCACAGAATCAGAGGTGAAAACAGCTTTGAAATGTTCTTGCAGGCAACATCATCCCTTCAAAATATATTCTTTGTCAGAACTTGAGTCATTAGCCTGAGTAGAAAATTAGTGTTAAAAGCCATTTCTCTCATATTTAGAAACCTTTTTCTCAATCAGATTATATAAAACTCAGGTGGCAGAATAAATTCATATCCAAAATTAATATATCCCACAGCATGCTGAATGAGAATTGTTACCATTCCTTGTTATAAATATCATTTGCATGTAATGTCTAGTACTTTGATATTAGCAAGCTAAGTGTGTATGTGTGTAGGCTAAGAGAATTTTCAATAATCTTTCAAGAAAACAATTTTTTTCAGTGACTGTTACAAAATATGGATATAAGCGCAGACTCTATTCAAAATCACCTTAGTACTTTTTTTTTTATTTGACGACTGGAAAAAGGGAAATATAGCCCCATTTTCAAGAAGGAGAACATAGAAGACCCAGGAAATTATAAACCTGTCAGCTTCACCTCTGTCTGGCAGTCTTGGAGTAGATTCTCCTGGAAGGCATGTTAAGGTACATGAAAAAAAATGTGGTTGGTGACAGCCTGCATAGCTTCACTAAGGGCAAATCTTGACTGACCAATTCAGTGGCCTTCTATGGTGGGACTACAGAACTGATGGATGGGGCAGAACAGTTGAGATCAACTACCTAGACTTGTGCAAAACATTCAACACTGTTCCACACAACATCCTTGTATGTAAACTCAAGAGGTATAAATTTGATTGATGGACCACTAAGTGGGTAGGGTAATGGCTGGATGGCCACACGCGGAGACTTGTGGTCAATGAATGGTTCAATGTCCAACTAGACCCAGGGAAGGAATGGTGTCCCTCAGGGATCAGTTTTGGGACTGATCCTGTTCAACATCTTTCTGGGCAACATGGACATTGGAATTGAGTTAACCCTCAGTAAGTTTGCCAATGACACCAAGCTATGGTTCAGTTGACATGGTGGAGGGAAGGAATGCTATCCAGAGGGACCTTGACAGGCTTGTGAGGTGGACCAATGCCAACTTCATGAAGCTCAACAAAGTGAAGCGCAAGGTCCTACAGCTGGGTTAGGGCTGCCCCAGTCACAGATACATGCTGGAAGGAGAAGTGATTCAGAGCAATCCTGTGGAGAGGGAATTGGGGCGTTGGCTGATGAGAAACTGAACATGAGCTGGTCTCAGTGTGCACTCGCAGCCCATAAACCGACCATATACTGGGGCGCAACAAAAGTAGCATTATCAGCATGTCAAAAGATGTGATCCTGCCCCCCTACTCTACTCTCATGAGATCCCACATCAAGTACTGCTTCCAATTCTGGTGCCCCAACAAAAGAAGGACATGGAGCTGTTGGAGCAAGACCAGAAGAGAGCTACAAGGATGATAAGGGGGCTGGAGCACCTCCCATATGAAGACAGGCTGAGAAAGTTGGGGCTGTTCAGCCTGGAGAAGAGAAGGCGGTATGTAAAACTCACAGCAGCCTTCCAGTATCTGAAGGAAGCCTACGGCAATGCCAGAGAGGGACTCCTCATCAGGGATTGCAGCAATACGATAAGGGGGAATGGGTTCAAGCTAAAACAGGGGAAGTTTGCGTTAGATATAAGGAAAAAGTTCTTTACTGTGAGGCTGGTGAGGCACTGGAACAGGCTGCCTGAAGAAGTGGTAAATGCTCCATGCCTGGCAGTGTTCAGTGCCAGGCTGGACAGAGCCTTGGGAGATATGGCCTAGGGTGCCCATGGCAAAGGGGTTGAAACAAGATGATCTTAAGGTCCTTTCCAACCCTAACCATTCTATGATTCTACAAGTATTGAAAATGCAGCAAATGTAAATAAGTCTGAAATCTGAAAAGAAAGGTTAATATTACTTTTTATACAAATCTTAAAAAAAAAAAAAATTTAGATTACTCTTGATAATATTAGATCCAACTAGTTAAAATTTAAAAGCAGGGAGCAGCATAAAAAACCCTTCAATGAGAGCTTGCCAAGCATGGATAATTTATTCTTACAATATTATACTAATTGCCATTGCAGTGAGACACAAACTGATCTGATATTTGATCTACATTGTATATAATAATCTCTCTTTATATCAGATTCTAAGAATTATGCCTGTTAAATTACAGATGAAAATGAAGAGAAAAAGTGGAAAGCTGTGAATTAAGCAAATAAATAAATTTTTATTTTTCATTCTATTTTTAAAGAATCTTAAAATTTAATAGAGTTTACATCCTTCTGATATTTTCCCCTTGCTCCTAAAAACTTAGCTATTTTCACATCTTCTGAGATGGATAAATCCATCATTCTTGACAGTTTCACTAATAAGTTTTCATTGAAAAAGCAACTTGATAAAATAAAAAGTAGCAATAGTTACATGTCAGGCCACCTAAGAGAAAACATATCTTGCAAAGTCTACCCTCTGCTCTTTTGAACCTTTGTAAGATGTGATCTTGAAATGAGAGATGCACTAAACTTTTTCTTATATATCCAAACTGCAGAGAAAGAGTTCCTCTTGAAGAAAATGCTTTGAACTTCATATATTTGAATCAGCTGTTTTATATGAAAGTCCTGTAATTTTGTTACATGAATCTAAAACAAAAATAGTATACTTAAGTTAGTGTATTTATGTTGTTGGAGGAGGATTTCTGAAATTACATTTAATCTCTGGCTAAGATTTCAAAGCTTATAGGACCTTAAAAAATAGTTTACATTCCTGCAGTTTTAATTGTGCTGCATGTGAAGTTTAATGAAAAAGGAG
Organism: Forpus xanthops; assembly: GCA_032466535.1. Taxonomy (NCBI): domain Eukaryota; kingdom Metazoa; phylum Chordata; class Aves; order Psittaciformes; family Psittacidae; genus Forpus; species Forpus xanthops. The sequence goes on along the minus strand of JASSUY010006237.1, from coordinate 14,427 downwards.
AATTTTGGAACAATAGTGTCCAACTTATCAAGTATTTTTATAAAATTTTGTTTAAGGTTAACAAGCAATAATTCTCATATCATCTTAACTAGAGAAAGAAGCCAACAGATAACATTTTTGTGATTGAGAAAATGGTTCTGTATCACATTCACAAATAAATGTCATTGGGACATTTCTTTACATCTGTGTTATAACTAGCAATTTTTAATACACTGATTCAAATTATATACTAAGTCAGATTATTTGCCCAGAAAACATTCTGATCATGTAGTCCACCCTTCTTCATGATACAGTTCCCTGGTCCTCTCTGAATTAATTACTGTTTTAACTAGTGGACGATTTCTAAAAGCAAAACATTTTAATAGGCAGAGAACTCACAATACTCCTAATAGTCTGTTCTGATGGGTAATAATTTTTACTATTTAAAATTTTTAAGATATTTTCAGTTTTAATTTCTCAAGCAGTAACTTTTGTTCTGGTTTTGTATGACATGTTGAAGAGGTTTTTTTTAAGAAATTTTTCAGACTAAAGATTCACTGTGATCAAATCTCTCCATAATTTTTTTTTTGATTCATAGTATCACAGAATCATAGAATAGTTAGGGTTGGAAAAGACCTTAAGACCATCTGGTTCCAACCCCCCTGTTATGGGCAGGGACACCTCACACTAAACCATGCCATCCAAGGCTATGTCCAACATGGCTTTGAACACTGCCAGCAATGGAGCATTCACAACTTCCCTGGGCAGCCCATTCCAGTGCCTCACCACCCTTACAGTAAAGAATTTCTTCCTCAGATCCAATCTAAACTTCCCGTGTTTAAATTTGAACCCACTACCCCTTGTTCCATCACTACAGTCCCTAGTGAAGAGTCCCTCCTCAGCATTCCTATAGGCCCCGTTCAGATACTGGAAGGCTGCTATGAAGTCTCTGTAAACAGATTTTGAGTCTTTTGCTACAAGGCAAATTTTCTAATACCTTGATCCTCTTCCTGGCTCTGTTTGTAAACATTTTCTTTTGGTGTGTTTGCATTCACTTTAAAAAAATTGCATTTACTCAAAAAAAAAAAAAAAAAGTCTGATGCTTAAATTACACTACAAATTATGTCTATGGTGTTAACGCAGTAGTCTTCATTTTGGCTATACCATTGAATACCATTTCTCAGTTTAATGACAGTGGTAGTCTTCAGTTTTATAGAAAGAAAGTGTCTACTGGAATTGTCTTTTCAGCAGAATTATTTCCAACATGCACTTTGAACTGTTTTTCTGTCCAGTCATTTCCAATTAGTCTCTCATCAGTTCCCTTCCTTGACTAAACCATATTCCAGTACCAGTGAGATACATTTTCAAAAGTATCTAGCCTTGGTGTGATGCTCATCTTCCATAAAAAATAATGGTAAAACTCCTGTTAACTCCCAAAAACAGAGAGGCAGAAATGCCAAAATTTCTGAAAGAACTTAGCCTAAATTATTTATTCTTGATATTTCATAATGCATTTATTAAAACCTTGCTTTAAAAAAGGGTGCCAACAAAGTACTGACATATTTCTGTCTGCAAAGCATTGAGTTATTAGACAGCTCAGAAAGCAAATATATATATATATATATATACATATTAATCAACTGAAGTAACCTTTAAATTGTTAAAATTGTGTTATGGCTTAAATAACTGTGAGTTATTTAAACTCTCTGAGCCCTCTATCTTGCTGAGGCAGCTGAAGTTTCAAATTTGCTTTGAAATGTTTCAGAATTTATTTCTATGGGAGATTGGATAATTTAAGGGTTTAGAATACAGTTTACATTTGCTCTTAATTCAAAGCAGTTTTTCATAAATTGTGTCAGTTACCCACAGTTCATGATTATGCCTTTAAATTTCCTCTTGCCTCTTAATAAACAAACCTACTCATCACATAGAATGGATAAAAGACATTGTCCTTTAAGGATTCTAATCTCAGACTAGAAAACTGAGCACCTGGTCACTGTAAATGCAACTTTCTCAAAGAAACAAGTAAAATACTAAAAACTTTTACAGAGGCCACCATGATTCCAATTTTGGCTTCTCTGGAGAATGTATTACTAGAGTTGGGAATATGTAACAGTCATGCATTACTGATTAAGTAGGTCAGAAAAGTCTAATACATTTTCCTGTGCATCATACCACAAATTACAACTCGTAGGTGATTTTGCAAGGAAAATATTCAGACGATGTCATAATAATGAGGAACAATCTGGCATTTTTTAATCACCTTTCAAAGAGTTGTAAACTGCTACTTAGGCTGCCCTTATCCTCTTAACCAAAATAAACAAGCACAGCTCTCTTAGCGTCCCTTCATAGATTCTGTGCTTTAGGCTTCTGGCAGTCTAGTAGCATGCTACTGGACACTCTTCAGTTTTTTAGCATCCTTCTTGAACTAGGGGCCCAGACATAAATGCAGTAATTCATACCAGTGGGGACTTATTCATAGTATCTTATTCACAATGAGAAAACAGCTGGCTCAGATGCTACCTGGTGTCTGTCATAACCTTCAGGTGCTTCTCAGCAGGGCACATAGCAGCCAGGCTCTTCACTGTTCCTTTGTTTTAAATTTTAAAGTATTAACATGACTTTTCACAGTTTTATTTTTTTGATGCTTTTTTAATTCCAGTCATACATTCCAGCACAGAAATATTTAAAGTTGAAATCTCAAACAACAGAGAACTGGAAAGCAATATGAGAACCGGAGGCAGGATACAATGTCACTGCTGGTATACATCTTTTGAGGTTGACCTAATCTCCCAGGCATGTAAGATAAGTAAGATGCAGAGGCCTCTAAAATGCAACATGCACATTTTACACATTTCAGCAGTGGACCTTCTTGAACATCTTTGCAATCTGTCACCTGTGAACATTCTTGTCCAAAGACCCACGAGTATGAGTTTTGGAACTATTGATTATATGAAGATTTGATATGTACCTCACAAGGTAAAAAAGCCTTTTTTTTTTGCAGAAATGTGCATATCATTTGTATTTTTCAGAGTAGATAAAACCATGAGAACAGACATTTACAGGAAAGAAGATTTTGTCACGTGGGACCTGACCCCATCTTACAGAGGAGTTTTGAGAAAATTGTAGGGTTTCCTTAGCATTTCAAAATCAATACATTTTGTAGCAGAATGCATTCCTTTTGTTCTTAATTTCTAAGTCTCCCTGCTATCAGTTTACACACTTACATTTCTTTGCATTAAAGATGGATACTTTCTGTTTTCTTCTGTATTTCAAGGGTACTATTCTGAAGTCTTCTTATGTTCCTGCAGGTTACTTCAGCACAGTATTTAACAGATTGTGCCCTTCAAATTACTACTAGTGTTTCAGGTAGCACTTCCTTGAATTGTTAACCTAAAGTTTTGAAATATAAATTTGATATTAGATACTACAATCTTTATTAACACCAGCTTTATTATGTTGGTGTACTTGCTGATTCTCTGCAAGTTACAGCATGTTCTTAACTTAGAATCAGGAGAGATTTCACAATTCACCATTAGAATACCTTCACTTGAGAGCCAATGTTTTATAATTTATTATTCAGCTATCTCTGATGTAGAATTACTTGGAACATTCATTCCAGCATCCTTCTGAGCCTATAGATTATGAAATTACTATAAATATTTTACACTCATCCAGAGCCAAAAAAACAGTGGCATAATCACATTCAAACCACAGGGTCAGAATCTCCACGGTTCCCCTATTTTTGTGTTGGCGTCACTTCATTTGAATCAGTGGTGTGATATCCTGGAGAATCAGGATGCAAAGGGTTAGTGCAGAACCTAGGTTTAATTAATCTTCATTACTGATCTGGAGGTGGAAGCAAACAGCTCATTAACAGAATTTGCAGATGCTAATATATTGAGAGAAGTTATATACCCGAGGGAAGACTGCAAAATAATAAAAAGGGCATCCAACAGGGGTTTAAAATGTGGACAAAAAATAACAATTTAGCTCATGAGAGCTTATATTAATACAGCACAGAAAATAATTAAAGACACAAATAAGAAGGCAAATTAATTCCGTAAATTAGACAATGAGACATTATATCAGCAGAAGAGTATCTTTTCTCTTAGGTATTTGAAAAGAAAACCAGGAGCCTGTCACAAGTGATAGTCAAAATAGGTAGGCAAAGTGGGTTAAATAGAGGTAAGATACAGGATGCTTCTGCTTTAAGGGTCTTCAGTATGCTGATGAAGTCTCCAAGTCACTATACATGCTCAGTTAGCTCCAGCATTGGATTTTCCACTACTTCATTTCTCTAAATATTCTCTTTCTTTAATCAGTCTGGACAAATGGTGGCTGTATTTAACCCTGTTGAAAATGTGTATGCACTTTGGAATTTGTAAAGGTACAGCCTGTGTCTGCCTGATGTACTTTATTTATTTTTATGTATTGGTAAAGATTAAGAATTCTGATAAAATAATTCAATAAAGTAATTGCTGCTGATCTCTAAACTGCAAGTATTATAATCCTTTGTCTTTTCAGGAAATCCTCACAAAGCTATTTCAGTCTTTTATTAAGTTTATTTACAGAAATACATAACAATGTTTTAAACTACATGTTTGGATAAAACAATTGCTTTTATTTTCTATATTTGGACCTCAGTAGCTGAAGAGTTTTATGCATATATATTACAAAAAAAAGTGAAAACAATTATTGTAGGAAAACTGTAGTTGTTTGCACACCATTTTTATTCCCACATTAGGTTCCATGTTCCTTCACTGTGGGGAATAATAGACACACTGAGGAATAAAAATTGTACTGCTTGCTTTGGCTAGATATAAAGGCACAGTCATGAGCTCATCAGGACATAATGCCATTCAGATGTGAGCCTGAGGTTTGCTAAGCATTGCCAATGACTTTGAAAACTAATCCATATTTCTTTTATATTTAGAAAGTTAAAAATATTATTAAAAGCTTCAGTTTGCTTAGCATATTTTTCAAACATAATACAGGTCACTATATACCTAATATGTTTTGCAGCAGCGTCTTCCCTCCAGTACTTTCTTACCTGTGGTACATTTCTCCTTGTTATCCTTTCTCCTTGTTTGTTTGTTCAATGTTCATACCAAACCAGAAAATGTTCTCTTTCTATTCCCAATACAACCATTCTTTTCTGTCTGCCTTTTTGTTAGAATGATGTTTACTGCAGTAGCCACTCCTCTGCTTTTCCCTTCCTCCTCTAATTGCATTGAGGACTATTTGGAATGATTCCCTCTGTCTCTAAAGACTCTCAAGGATCAGATTAATTGATCACCTCATCATTTTTACAGTCCCTTAGATGGAAGTGGTCTAGAGCTTATTTTGAGCTTGACTTAATATGATGTTCTCCTGTCATTGACACTCAAGCATATGTATCCCAGCTGTGAAGCTGCAGAACATGGACGTTTTTGGCAGCTTGCTTTGCATTTGAGGATGAAGAGATAAAAAAGAGCTGAATGAGATAAAAAGGACCTGTAGCATCCTGAGACACGAATGATCACATATGGGAGAGAAGTAAGGACAATAAAGTTTGTGCAGGCCTAAACCTCAAGTGCAGATTTTTGTGTGTCTGTTTGCCTAACGATACACATCTGTGAAATCAGCATTGTATGCCCTCTGAAAAAGGGCAGTTCAATTTGTTGCTGTTATTGTGGAATGACAGAGCATGATTTCATCAGCATTTGTACAGTGCAATTGAACTCAAGAAAAATGAGGAATAGTGAAAATATGTAGGTTTTGAAGACAGGCAGAGGAGGATGAGCAATGGAATGGAATTTCAGCTAATGTGTGTGGTATGTCCAGAATCTTTATCTGAGATATAGTATAAAAATTGAATTTCTCAGAAGAAATATAGGACTGTCAGAGAAACATCGCTGGCAGCATGAGAAAAAGTAATCATTACTTTCATTCTGTTATTTATCTGCTTTACAAGCATAAATCAGTCACTGTGCTTTATCACAAGATAGTTAATATGACACTTTCCCCTATGCAATTCCACAGGTATCCAGTGAGACAGTCTTCTTGGCTGTCAAACACATGTACCTTGGAATTGTTTTAGGGTCAGGAACCCCTTCTTTCACCAAATGGAGTCCTCTCATTCATCACACTAGGTCAGGTCATTGAAGCAGTGCTGGTGGGCTTCCTTGGCTGGCTTCCCTGCATGGCAGCTGCAGAGTTCTGGCCATGATTAATCATGTTGCATTTATAGTGCTATATTAATTGTTTTGCTTCACATTTGAAAAAACTTTCAAAACTGTTAGGTCTCTAACAGGACACAAATTGCCAATTTAGTTTCTTTGTATCAGGAATAAAAATTTATCAAGCAGTAACACTTCATAGATCACAGCTGATGTGATACTCTAATCAGAAATTCATATTTGTAGTTTAATATTGGTGGTGCAAGTAGTTGTAGTTTAATACTGGTGTTGTAAGAGTGTCACAGCATTTATTTTCTCTTATGATTATGACTCAGGATTCTGAAGATTATAAAGTATCTTTCAGCCAAATAGCTAATATTGTTTTGGAGAGTCTAAAATAAATTAATAACTAGGACATATCAAGATTAATGTTTAAGCTAAGCTTTCATATTTTCTCTAATATAGGTTTTTATATTTTAAACTCTTGTGGTCAATAGATTTTGCAGCTTGTACAAAGCCAGAAAGCTAAAGCCAAATCGGCTAATGCCTGTTTACCCTTAAGAAAAAACAAACAAACAAACAAGCAAAAAAAAAATGCTTTTTATATTTTTAAGCAAAAAATATAGTCTGGGATTTGAATAGGAGCCTACAGGATGTATTTCCTTCCTGTTCCAAACACTGTGTTCAATATGGTGCTCCTTAAAGCTTAACTCTTTCTGTCTCTGTCCCTCCTGTGACCAGAGTGCTTAGTTCCATTCTGTTGTATCAAGTTTCACTTTGCTCATTTTTTTCCAAATCTACCCCAGAGCTTTAGCCTGTGATTTCACATTAGAGATTAGTAAATCTAATAGCTGTTGCCTACCAAAAAAAAAAAGACAACACTGTTTCTTCATTTCCCACCCTCAGCCACAGAGTCCTCCAGTCTTCCTCACTGCTGTTCATTTGGTACATGGTGGGTGAGCTGATAGTCAGAAATTATTCACTGGGGGGACAGAGGGAGGGAATACTGCTCCTTACTGATATCTTAATTAGTTCACTGGTGAAAGAAGGGTGTTGTCACTTACAGAAAGCAAATAGGCATATATGGTCGGAAGAAGCTGTAAAGGGGAGGACAGAAATCTGTTCTGACAGGAGAAAGCTTGAAACCCGCCTTTAGCATCCATTTAATCCAGTAAACTGGATTAAATAGGAATGCTTCCATTATATGGGAATCCCAGGGCATTCTGAATCACATTCTTATTGGTTTTTACAGCACCTTCATAGTTATTAATCGTGATACTCTTGGCAGAATGACACACATAGGTGTGAAAAACAAGCAATATACAATATTATACTGATTATTCTGCTTTTAGTTCATCATGATCTTGGCAAATTATCACCAAATATAGTTCTCTCATTTCTGCCCGTAAAATCATAAATATATCTGCTGAAGACATCAAATTATGGTGCTACAGAAGTGGACTGAAAAGAATTTAAGGGTGATGGTTCTTGATTGGATATTACCCCTTTGTATCTGTCTGAGGACTGGGTAACACAATGATGAAAAGCTGCTCAGCTTCTTTTTGTGTGTGTGTGTGTTTTGAAGCTTCCAAACAAAACAAGTGGCTTGTAGCCCAGGAAAATTTTTCTTTATTAAAAATCTCTATTAAAAAACACAAAACAACACCACTCTCTCCCCAAAAAAAAAAAAACCAAAAAAAAAACCAAAAAAACAACAACAAAGCAAACAAAAAAAAAATGCAACCAAAAAAAAAAACACAGAAGAAAGAAAAATCAGTGTATATACCGGCCTTCATATCCTGTGTGAAAGGTTATCTGTTTCTGCGAAGCAAACTGCATCCTGAATCTAAAGGCCCCACTAGATTTAGTGCATTGGTTTATTATATTAGTACTTTTGGCTGTGTGCCCCGCCTCTCTGCTCATGCTGCTTATACTAGAACAGATGCATGCCCATCACTCTTCAGCCTTCCTTCATAGGATTGTTTTTTACCATAAATTCACTGCCTTTCACTACTTGAATTAATATGTTGAGCTGTGAACTTCAGTGTGACCGGTAACAAAGCACGTTTCCTTCTACCTCTCCTGCTATGGGCCAGTAAATTCTGGTAGAACACATAGGAAGTGAGTATGATGTTTTGTCATATAGCCATTGGCAAACATCTGTCAGGGTTCTAAGAAACTCTCAGCATACAGCCATGTTCTCAGCATAGTTTGGAAAAAACTGTGAATTCTGAGGCCAAATCTTAGTTTTATAAAGAAGGTATTTCAGACTTTTTCTGCCATCTCAAATTTCACCAAAGCTATATATTTTTTTTTTCATATAAAAAGACAATGGATTGGAAGTAATCAGCCTATTATCCATTTATCTACACAAGACCATGAACTTTAACATTTAGGTAAATGAAATTTATAAAAAATTTGTTCTCACAAAAGACACTCCAACTGGCACACTGACAAAAGATTTATTTTTTATTCAGTCCCATCTAATTGTATGTGATTATATCTATTTCAATGCATCATATAAAAACTATGGCACTCGTCATCTAATGCAGTATCTTTTGTCACGCACATTTCACATTCTTTTTGCTGTATGACTAATGCATGTGAGGAATTGGAATGTTTTAACATATCCCTTTAGAAACTGGGATAAAAATAAAAGTTATGCGGTCAAATAAAAGCAAGAAATAGACCACCACAAATTTTCCAATGCATTTGCTTTGCTCTGAGCTATCAGTGACATTTGGTTTAAAGGCAAAATACTTCAGGAGAAGAAATAATATATGAATGATCTAAGAGTAGGAGTGATCTAGTGGAATAGAAGTTCTAAATACTTTTGGCGTCTCTACTGCTGACAGGGGAAATAGAATGGAGATGAAAAACAGGGTGTATGGCTGAAACAGCAGCACTTTGATCTTAGTCTGTGCTTTTAAACAGCTCTGCATCCTTCAGAGCCTGGCGTACGTTAAATCAGCTCTTATGTTTCTCTATCTGAGAGTAGGGACAACCACTGCCACAGAGAAGAACAAGGTTAAAATGGTTCAGTGGTGAGTTTGAAAACTTACCTACAGAGCAACCTTTAATCCAAGCATGGTTATAACCAAATATCTGCCCCCTTACATCATTACTGTTTTGAATGAGCAATATCTTCAATGGTTACGGAGCTGCAAGTGCATGTTGAATTCTCCCCAGCCCCCATTATATATAAATTCAAGATTAATAAAAGAATTACGATAAAAAGTTTCTGGTGACTAAATGAATCTATATTTTTTTTTTCTGGATAATAATTTGTGGGATTGATAAAGCAAGTAGATTTTTTTTTTCCTAACAAATTTCTTATAGCAGTTATAGACAACAGACATTGGAATGGGGTTCATCCCACCCAAAACCCAGAAACTCTGTTAAAATCTTTGTCATTCTGTCTTCATAGCATCTTGTAGTGGCAGCATACCACAGTGGCAGAAACATGTAAGAGGGGGTAGCAGTTAATAACGAACGCACAGCAAAAGAAATTTCCGTGAATGTATCTTTTTAATTTCTAATGCTTGAAGACATCACAGACTGTTACAGACTTTTTCTCCTGAGCTAAAAAAGAATGTGATAGCTGCCTTGATCCTTCAGTTTAACTGTCTAAATTTTTGAGTGGATGCGCCAGCTACTCCACTTCACCTAGATCACGTGAGGTATGTGGGTGACTATAAACGAAACCATTCTGTAAATCTGTAGCCAAGTTTATTTCAGCTTAGAGAAGCTGAACTACACTCTCCAGCTGACCTCACTCCTGAGCTCTTGTACGGAAGCTAAGTTTTAGCATGGCCAAGCACATTTCCCTTCTGCTTTTCCATATTTAACTATATTCAAAGTGTTGCAAAAGGGAGGCACAGACAGTTATTCCACCACTCTGTTGGCAGATCCACCCCTGTGTAGCTCCCAGACTGACCCATATCCCTCCCTGCCTCCTGCACTCAGGGAGAAGGCAGAAACCCTGTCCCTGCAAGCATTTGGTGAAAAACTGGTACTTTGGAGTGTTCTTCATACTTTCCTATGTATCTCCATTCTTATTTGTTTTCTTGCATAAGAGATGGCCTGCATAAATTCTGATGACATAATACTTCCTGTTAGGAAGGGCTGGAACTTAATTCAAAAGTCTGTTCTGGTTTTGCTTTTTTGGATGTATTTTAGGAAGGCGAAGTTACAATCATGAAAGGAAACTAATATGCAAGTGCCTATCTGGCCAACTCTCAATTATTTGATTCCACTGCTAGCTCAATGTCTAATTGCTCTCAGTACTGCTGAAAAATCACAGTTGAACAACTTCAGGTATTCTGTATGTTGGGATTATTTTAGATTGTCTTAGCTACAGAAGATTAGTTTCAAAATAATCCACTCTTTAATATACTTTCCCCTCTCCCTGTTTGCTTGCATATTAATCAGGTCAGCAATTCTGAAATAACTACAGCCTTGTCCATTAACATGTTTGTTGTCATTTTGGCTACATTAAACTTTGCATCAAATTACTCATCATTACTCAGCATACTGAAAAGTTGCTCTGATGGTAGGAGGATAATCAAATTGTCAACAAAGATCAGTAAGTTAATGTTAACATTTCCTGCTTGAATACTCTAGTTCTTCAAATCCTATTCATAAAACCAGGAAAAAGATGTAAGGTAAAATGTGCTAGAAGCCTGATTAGTATTTAAACATATTAAAAGTGCTCTTCATCGTAACAGGTTTAGAAAAGTGGTTGCAAAAAGAATCTCTAAGTGTCTACATATGTTCCTGTACTAGTAGCTAATATGTCGCCAGAAACTCAGTCATTCTCTAGAAAACTCTTCTCTCTTACTGGCATGATTTTTATCTATTTTTTCCAGCCTCTCTTTTCCTTTCATTGGTTTTGCATTTATTGATTTTCTTAGTTTAATCTTTTTTGAATACTTAGCGATATTAGTAATATAACTTTTAGGAGTTTGTGTTTTGGTATGATGTCTCTTGATGAGATTTTCTTTTTCCATTGTCATAAATATTTGCAGTACTAGTAAAAGTAGAGGCATCATTATTTTTGTGAAAATATTGAGGTTACTAAATATATATATAAAAAAATCCTGATATTTCTTGTTTACCAAAAATATTTTTGGCTGTCAAATGTGTTTCCCTTAATATGCCCACTCATCCTACAGTCTTTAAGTATATTTGTGCTATTTGCACTGGTCTTAAAGTAATACACCTAGCTGTGCAGTCAAGTCAAAGGTACAGCTGTAACACAAGGTAGCTGATTCTTCCAAAGACAAATAGCTCAGATATGAATACTGAATTAGCATTCATCCATCATTTCCATATCTTCCTTTGACCTCTATTGAAAAATAGCCTCACTTCAAAGTATATATTCCCTTACCATGAAGTTGTACCTGGACCTGGAAGGGATAATAAGTATGAGCAAGACAGTTACTCATGATGCTCTTGAAAATAACTGTTTCTTACAACTTACACAGATGTAATTACACAGATGTCTATCTTCCCTTTAGGCAAATCGTTACTGGTGACATCTTTTGTTTTTTAACAAGAGTTGTTAACTACTTACAAAGATGATACAAGTATATCACTTCTTGAGTTTCCAAGAATAGTCTGTGAATTGCTGTAGGATGTCTGCAGGAGCTCAACTTCTGTTTGAGAACTGGGGCTGCAAAGGGTTTTCTTACTGGTTCTTGCCACTGAAGAGGCAGAAGGGAGTTGAGAGGCAGCATTAGTATTTGCAACTAATCTTAATATGTAAGGGCTGCTGAACTCACAATGCTGTATGTGCAGTCTCTGTGGACATCTTCCCAGCATATCTCATACTTGACACTTTTTTTTCTGGAAAAGTGTAATAGGAAGGGTAGGGTGGATGGGCAGGCTGACAAGAGGTCTTCTTACCAAGCATTTTTCTACCTGTTGAGGATACGTTTTTATCTAATGAAGGTTTACAATAGTCTTTACCTGAAAAGAAATTCTTAAAAATAAGTCCAAAGCTGCACTTGTACTTCCAAGCTCTTAACCCTGCTTTTCACTACTCTATGGTATTTCCCAAAAGCACAATGGCACAGAGGTGTAATGATTTCTGCATACCAAGAAATTATGAGCCTTTTTTTACTGAATGGGCACAAATAAAAATCAGTCTTGTGGCTGTAGCAGTTATGTTTTCAGCTCCTTTCATTCAGTGAGAAGATCCTCTGAAAAAATGTTTTCCAAAGGACAAGTTTGATTATGCAAGGAAGGAAGAATGAGATGAGGGGCATTAGGAGGCAATAAGAAGTCAACATCTTGTTAGAGCAATGAATCAAGCAGCATTATCTACAGGAAAAACTGATGGTCAGCACAATCTCAACTGCTAATGCTAAAAAGCATTATTCCTTAGAGCATCTGGAAGAATATAACAAATGTCCCACTTATAAAGCGGGGATATATGCTGTAAAGCTTGCCCAGAGTTCTCTGTCAAAGAACATTGTTTAGACGGGACAGCTGTGACCTTGAGTTCTCATTCACACATGGGCAGCATAACGCCTTTCTCAATAAAACAAGATGGTTAATGCTCAGCTTGATCAGTAAGATGATCAATTTTACTTCAGGTAAGTATCTGTTTTGCCAGGCAGTATTCAGTGTGTAATATTTGATACAAAAGTGACAGGCAGGGGATGAGAGAGTGATTTGAGAGATTACTTGGTGATAACTAAATGGCTACATACTAGAGACTCAGAAAAAACTATGAATTACATAAAAGTGCAGTACTAGACATAGTAGACCCCATATAGACCAAAATTAGTCTCTAGATTTTGACATGTTTAGCTCTTTTGGATGTGTACTAACAATACTAAGCCAATAAGTAAGGTAATATTTTGAGGCTCTTAACGACTTCCTTGCCTCAGCCTTTACCGGAAAATATTCTGACCATAACACCCAAGCCATGGAAGGCAGATGCTGGGACAGTGAGAATGAAGACCCTGGGCCCACTGTAGGAGAGGATATGGTCTGAGACCATTTTAGGAACCTGAACATATACAAGTCCATGGGACCTGATGAAATCCATCTATGGGTCCTGAAGGAGCTGTCAAATGAAGTTGCTAAGCCACTGTCCATCATATTTGAAAAATCTTGGCAGTCCAGTGAAGCTCCTGATGACTGGAAAAAGGGAAATATAGCTCCCATTTTCAAGAATGGGAAAATGGATGAGCCCGGGAACTACAGACCAGTCAGTGTCACCTCTGTGCCTGGCAAAAATCTTGGAGTGGATTGTCCTGGAAAGCATGCTGCAGCACCTGAAAAACAACAAGGTGCTTGGTGGCAGCCAGTATGGCTTCACTAAGGGGAAATCCTGCCTGAGCAATCTGGTGGCCTTCTATGATGGGGTTACGGAACTGATAGACAGGGGTAGAGCAGTTGATGTCATCTACCTGGACTTGTGCAAAGCACTTGACACTGTCTCACATGACATCCTTGTCTCTAAGTTGGAGAGACATCAATTTGATAGGTGGACCACTTGGTGGATAAAGAACTGGCGGAATGGCTGCACGCACTGTTGTGGTCAATGGCTCAATGTCCAACTGGAGAACAGTAATGAGTGGTGTCCCTCAGTTTGCTGATGACACCAAGCTGTGTGGTTCAGCTGATGACTCTGGAGGGAAGGAATGCTATCCAGAGGGACTTTGACACACTTGTGAGGTAGGCTGACGCCAATCTCATGAAGTTTAACCATGACAAGAGCAAGGTCCTACACCTGGATCAGCGCAATCCCAGGCACAGCTCCAGGTTGGACAGAAAAGAGATTCAGAGTAGCCCTGAGGAGAAGGACTTGGGGGTGTTGGTAGATGAAAAAATGAACATGAGTCAACATCGTGCACTTGCAGCCCAGAAATCCAACCGTATTGTGGGCTGCATCAAAAGGATCGTGACCAGTGGGCAACCCTGCCCCTCTACTTTGCTCTCGTGAGACCTCACTGGGAGTACTGTGTGCAGTTCTGGTGTCCTTAGCATAAAAAGGACATGGAACTGTTGGAACAAGTCCAGAGAAGGGCCACAAGGATGACCAGGGGACTGGAGCACCTCCCCTATGAAGATAGGATGATAGAGCTGGGTCTGTTCAGCCTGGAGAAGAAAAGGCTGTGTGGAGACCCCATAGCAGCCTTCCAATCTTTGAAGGGAGCTTATAGGGATGCTGGGGAGGGAGTCTTCATGGGGGACTTTACTGAGAGGACAAGGGGTAACGGGTTCAAACTTAAACAGGGAAAGTTTAGATTGGATCTGAGGAAGAAATTCTTTA
>JASSUY010006232.1:0-12815 GCA_032466535.1 Forpus xanthops | reverse complement strand
CAGCATCACCACCCATCCTTCCATCCATCCACCCTTGGCACAGCATCACCACCCATCCTTCCATCCATCCATCCTTGGCACAGCATCACCACCCATCCTTCCATCCATCCACCCTTGGCGCAGCATCACCACCCATCCTTCCATCCATCCACCCTTGGCGCAGCATCACCACCCATCCTTCCATCCATCCACCCTTGGCGCAGCATCACCACCCATCCTCCCATCCATCCACCCTTGGCCCAGCAGAGAGCACCCAGGCTCTGGGGCCTCCTGGTGATGTTGGAGGGATGCAGATGAATTTGGCCTCTGCTCCTTCAGCAGATGTGCTCAGTTGACATCAGAGCGCTGGGGATGGGCTCTGGGACTCAGCACCATCACTCGATCCATACCTAGGTTTTCTGCTATCCTCTTCTTGCTCATCTCCAGGGCTTCCTGCCTCAGCTGCAGTGCGTGCTCGGCGATCTCATCGCTGGCCACGTTGGAGGTCATGATGAAGATGGCATCTTTGCAGTCAATGGTCTTGCCCTTCCCATCCGTCAGCCTGCCCTGCAACAGCACCGGAGCATGAGCAGAGCCATGGGATGCAGCCAAAATGTGAGGAGAAGGACACGGGCCCTATGTTATCCCAAAGTGGATTTATTTACATCATGGAATCCTGGAATGGGGTGGGATGAAGGGACCTCAAAGCTCCTCCATTCCAACCTTGCCATGGGCAGGGACACCTTCCACTGGAGCAGCTCCAGGCCCTGTGTCCAACCTGGCCTTGAGCACTGCAGGGATGGAGCAGCCACAGCTTCTCTGGGCACTCTGTGCCAGTGCTCAGCACCCTCCCAGGATAGAACTTAATGCCCAAGAGCTGATCTCCATCTCCTCTCTGGCAGTTAAAGCCATTCCCCTTGGCCTGGCCCTCCATCCCTTGTCCCAAGCCCCTCTCCAGGTTCCCCACAGCCCCTGGAGCTGCTCTGAGGGCTCATTTCCAGAGGGATGCCCATGGATTCGAGCAGCAGGGAAGCAGTGACTCACCCCATCCATGCTCCCAACCATCCCCATCCAGAACATCCACGATGGGAAATGCCTCATGGGATGGATGCGCTGACGGGAACCCACAGCTCCACCTCCTATAGCAACACAGCCCAGACCTTCACCAAAGCCTTCAGGTGAGTGAGCCCAAAGCTCCCCATGGGGCTGCCTGGGAGTGCTTGGGGGCAGCATGAGGAACCCCAGCCTGGCCTGGGCTGGAGGGGATGTGGAAGCTCAGCCAGCTCCAGCCCCCTGCTCTGCACCTTGGGCTCAGGCTCTGTTGCACAGCAGCTCTATTGCCACGGTGCGGGTGGTGCTGGGAGGCAGGGATGCAGCCCAGCATCGCACTGCAAGGCCTTTACAAGGCTTTTGTGTTTCTGTGAAGGATTAATAACTCCATTTTTCCTTGCATAGATCACCGGAGCAGCAGCTCAATGGGAAATCAATTCCTGCAGCACGCACTTGACAGGGCAATAACCCAAATGTTAATCTCAAGCACCCAACAAGGATTTGTGTCATTGTGCTGTGAGGAAGCAAAGTGCCTGGGGTGGTCCTGGCTTCCCCAGGCCTTCTCCTGCTCTGTTCTACTCCATGGACCAAGAGACACAGGCCCCTTGGAGGGAGGAGGAGGGCTGGGGGTGTCATCACCAGCACAGGGCTTGCTTTGTGGGTGATCCCAAGGGATGCTCACAAAGTTCACTCTATTATAGCCATATCCCAGTGATCCTGCAGGGCTATTGGGTGAATCTCATTGGAATTCATGCTTCCAGGCCGGGCTGGATGGGGCTTGGAGCTGCTCCAGTGGGAGGTGTCCCTGTCCGTGGTAGGGGTTGGAGCTGGAGGAGCTTTAAGGTCCCTTCAACCCAAACCATTCCATGAATCTATGTCAATGCAATTTCCAGGCTTCAGCCTCACGTTTCCAACACTCCCAGTGGCTTTGCCTTAAGGTGACACTGACTCCACCAGAGGACTTCAGCACCAGCCTGCAGTGGAGCATTCCAGCCCATCTGCATCCCTCTTCCCTTCCCCATGGATCTGCAGTGTGGCTTTACCTCATCGAAGAGCTGCAGCATGATGGTGAGGACATCTGGGTGGGCTTTGTCAACCTCATCGAAGAGCACCACGGCGTTTGGGCACTGCCTCAGCTTCTTGGTGAGCTGCCCACCCTCCTCATGGCCCACGTAGCCCGGTGGAGAGCCAATGAACTTGGCAACCTGCGGGCAGGAACAGGGCACGTGGAGCTCATCCATGGAGAAGTCCTCTTAGGAGCTCAGCAGGCAAACCCAGCCATTGGGCTCTTCATCCCAAACCATTCCATGGGTCTCTGATGAAGACCCATCTCAGCAAGGAGTTCAAATCCAAAGGGATTTAGCACCCCCCAAAGCTCTGGGGTATCCCTGATGAGGTTCCCCCTCTCCTGCAGCACCAGCACATGGTGGGAGGTGAGCCAGGAGGGATGTGCTCTGCACCACTGTCCTCTCCTCTGCTGGATTCCCCCATTCCCTTCCCAGTTGCTCTTCCCCTAAGCTCCACGCCGCACAGACATGGGGTGTTACAGCTTTCCTTGCTCTCTGCTCCCAAAATCCTGCTGTTTCCCACATAGGGAATGCAGAACCTGGAGCAAAGCTGCTGCTCTGTTGTGCACCCCCTTTGCCTCCCCAAACCACTCATCTCCTGCAGAGCATGGAATGAACCCAGGAACATCCTGGTTGGCACAACCCGGAGCTATGGCACTCTGGAAGCAGAGGGAAGCCATTCACTGACCTCGTGCCTCTCCTGGAACTCTGACATGTCCAGTCTGATGAAGCCCTGCAAGAGAAAGCAACACTTCACATGGAGGTAGAGGAAGTGCTCCAAACTCGTCACATTTAGAAGGTTCCCTCAGATCCAGGCTGGTGACTGCATGGATCAACACATGGATATGGGGTTCTCAAAGAGTGGTGGCCCCAGAACAACCGGAGTTGGTGTGAGGGAGAGGAATGGGGAGATGGAGATGAGCCCTTGGGCAGAAGCCGTTCCCTGGAGGGTGCTGAGCGCTGGCACAGGGTGCCCAGAGAAGCTGTGGCTGCCCCATCCCTGCAGTGCTCAAGGCCAGGTTGGACACAGGGCCTGGAGCTGCTCCAGTGGAAGGTGTCCATGGCAGGGGTTGGAGCTGGAGGAGCTTTGCGGTCCCTTCCTCCCAACCCATCCCATGAGTCCACGTTCTGAGCTAACACAACCATCAGCATTGAACTGATTCCTCCATGTGCTCTTTGTCCAGGCCCTGAGCAGTTCCAGGAGCTGGGAATGAAGGTGCCTGAAGCCCAGGAGCTGGGATTTACTGCTTTGGGAAGGCCACCATGGGAGGACAGGGAACGGAAACCAGAACAGGCACATTGATAGCTGCTCTCTGCAGCTCCCATCCCATCCTGCAGCCATTCCCCACTGGAGGATGCTGAGGAGAGGTTCAGGGGGCTCTTCCCTGCTCCGACGCTCCCCAATCCTCCATGGAGAGGTCTGGGCACCTCCCAGAGCCTACATCTCAAACATGGAGTACCCAGCTTGACAGGCTTGGTGCCTCCAAACCTCACCCATCCCTGAGCTGCACCACGGAGGATGGAACTAGATGAGCTTTAAGATCCCTTCCAAGCATTCCATGAGGATTCCATGAATCAGCAGGGGGAAGAGTGTTACCTTTTTGACATCCTTATGGATGTACTTGGCTGTCTGCTTGGCCAGCTCTGTTTTACCTGTTCCAAGGAAGAAAAGCCTTGTGTTAGATCAGGTCTGCCCATCACCAAGTGCTGTCTCCATACAAACACACTCGAGATGTTGTGAGATCAGATCCCATCCTCCCAATGTGTCCATTGAGGGAAAAGCTCCATAGAACACACAGTTTCTGTTGGAAAACCCCCTGGATCTGCCCAGGAAGCCCTTCCTGCTGGCACCACTGATGGGTTTACTGGGGTTTTATTGCATGCAGCTCCAGGGCCTGAAGGGGCTCTGGGAAAGCTGCAGAGGGGCTTGGGACAAGGGATGGAGGGACAGGGCAAGGGAAAGGCTTTAACTGCCAGAGGGGAGATGGAGATGAGCTCTTGGGCAGAAGCTGCTCCCCATGAGGGTGCTGAGCGCTGGCACAGGGTGCCCAGAGAAGCTGTGGCTGCCCCGTGTCTGCAGTGCTCAAGGCCAGGTTGGACACAGGGCTTGAAGCTGCTCCAGTGGAAGGTGTCCATTTCCATGGCAGGGTTGGAGCTGGAGGAGCTTTGAGGTCCCTCCATCCCAAACCCTTCCAGGATTCCCTGATTCCCTGCAGCTCTGCTGGTGATGATGGCTTTGGTGGTTGGATCTGAGGACCACAGCATGATCAGCACAGGAGTGCTGCAAACATAGGAACTGAACCAGAACTCAGCATCCTGCTGCAGTTCAATCTTTGTCCACTTCGGCTGTTGCTGGGCTGTGGGTCCCCACATGAGCACGTAGGTCCGGATGTGCTCTGACACACAGGTATGAACACAAGTGAATCAGGATGGACCCTTAACTTACAACCACACAGTGGGTTGGGTTGGAAGGGACCTGAAAGCTCCTCCAGCTCCAATCTCTGCCATGGACACCTTCCACTGGAGCAGCTCCATGGCCCTGTGTCCAACCTGGCCTTGAGCACCACAGGGATGGGGCAGCCACAGCTTCTCGGCGCTTTCTTGATTCAATATTCCTTTTTATGGGTGTCAAAGTAGTGGAAAACCCCTCCGTGGACACACACAGGAGTGGAAGAGCTGCAATTGACATCACTGAGCCTTGATAAGGAGTGCACTCATGTCCCAAACCCATTTCTTAGTGGTTTTATAGAGCTTTATACAACTCCTCCTGAGTTAACACCCAGCTCCTGGCCAGGCATCCAACCGGTGTGGGTCCCTGCCCAGAGCCCTCCAGCAGCATCCCCTTCCCAGGGCTGAGGGATGCAGTGGATGCAGGAGGAGCACTGGGGCTATTGCACTTCGGATACTTTAAAGGTGCTTTGGCTGTTTTGTTCCCTGTCTCAAAGTCCTTTTGGCTGTGCCATGAAGGGATCAAGTGTTCCGTTACCTTTTACTGTGCTTGAGGACAATATTATGGGAGGCAATAAAACCCCATCGTTCCAAAGCCTCCTGTATCCATAGGAGTGAGACAGCGAGGAGCTGCCAGCAGCAGCTTCCTGCTCTCACCTCACCCACGGAGGCATAACCCTTTTCCTGTTGGGATGGGATAACTCAGCATGAAGCTGCCTGTGCCCTGACTGGGACCTGCTGGGGGTTATCCTGTGGGATCCTGGAGCAGGCGGAGGGATGCAACACTTAAACTGGTGGTTTATGAGAGCTCTGTGTGAGGCAAAGACAGAAGGGGTTGTGGTGGGCCTGAGGAGCAGCCCCAGCCCCTCCATCCCTCTGGCACACCCCAATCCTCACCTATTCCAGAGGACCCCAGGAACAGAAAGACGAGCGGGTGCTCCTCGTCATACCAGCCGTTCTCCTTCCTCCGAATGGCTGTGTTTAAAGACAATGGGGACAACAAAAAGGAGGAAGGGGAGGGAGGGAAGGGGGGAAAAGGCAAATAAATCAATGCCACAGAAGCAGGGATAATTATCACTAAGTACACACTCTGTTTTCCTGCTCTCTCCCCACTCAAAGTCCTCGCTGCCATTAGTGCCATCTAATTCGATTAGGCAGGCACGGCCCCAGAGACACCTAATCAGGTTAGCATGGATTGGGAAAGCTGCCCAGAGCAGAGCACGGATAAAGTTTTCCAGGATGTGCACTCAGTGTTGCCAGGGAGACGGGAGGGAGGGGGGACAGAGAGGGATGGAGGGATGGAGCAGTACCGGTGCAGTGATGCTGCACCAGACCGGCAGGGCCCAGGAGGATTGTGTGTTATTCCTTGAGTGGGAATGGGAAGAGGGAGAGGAGTGAAGGAGCAGGGTAAGGCTGGAAGGGATGGGAAAGGAGAGTTCCCATGGCTCTCTGGATGGTAATATCCAATGGGATTCAGCTCTGTTCTGGAGCCAGGCTGAGAGAGCTGGGCTGGGGCAGCCTGGAGAAGAGAAGGCTCCTGAAGGGGAGACCTTAGAGCAGCTCCAGTGCCTAAAGGGGTACAGGAAAGATGGAGAGGGGCTTTGGCCAAGGGATGGAGGGACAGGACAGGGGAATGGCTTTAACTGCCAGAGGGGAGATGGAGATGAGCTCTTGGGCCAAAGCTGTTCCCCATGAGGGTGCTGAGCGCTGGCACAGGGTGCACAGAGAAGCTGTGGCTGCCCCATCCCTGCAGTGCTCAAGGCCAGGTTGGACACAGGGGCATGGAGCAAGCTGGAGATGCACAGGGAAAATCCATCTCCGGAGGTTACCGATGGGAGGTTTGGGATTGATCTGACCACAGGCATGCAGTGTGCCCACAAAGGAAGGAACTCGCTCATCCAGGAGCCAAAGGAACCTGCTCCAGGGGCTGGATGAGAGGATTCCATGTGGGAATGAGGTTTTGGAATGAGAGTGATTCAGCACTGCAGCAGGAGTGCGGCTGGATCCCGAATCCTTGTGGAGGCTGTGGAGAGGATGGGAAGAATCCCTGCAAGGAGGCAGTGGCTCAGCCTGAAGGTGAAGTTTGCATCACTCTGTGATGCAGGAGTCAGCCCAAAGAGGCAAAAGAGCTCAGTTTAACCCTAAAATCCAAGGCACATCCACTCAACGGAACGGGATGGAGCGCAGGGATTCAGTGGAGGACGAGCCCCAGCACAAGGAGGACGTGACATTTTGTGTCTGGCCACAATCAAGATGCATTACCCATCCCTTGGCTGCTCTAACACGTCCTGACTCCTGTCAAGGCTTAATCAGACCGGGCTTAGAGCCAGGCTCTGCCTTACCCTGCCCGGGGGGGCAGCTCAGCCCCATGGACCAGCTCCAGCAGCGGGCAGGGATTTGTCCTCTTGGACATGGTGGTTGATGCGGTGCTGAACATCTCCTCCTCAAGCTGGGAGCAGTGGGATCCATAGGGAGATTCCCACTGAGAAAAAGCAGCCATTGGAATAACGTCCACAGGGACGTGGTGGCTCCCAGCATTGGACACTGTTAAGGTTGGGGCTGCACAGGGTGCTGAGCATCCAGTGTGGGTCATGGTGTGCCTGGAGAGGTGGGAGCAGATCCCAGAGGTCCTTTCCATTGGGATTCCAGGAAATCAAGGGCAGTGTCCATGTCCTCCCCACTGAGGAGCCAACACAGGAGGAGCAAGAGGAGATACCCATGGCATGGAGGTGCAGGGGGGTCCTGTGTGATCCCAAAGCTGCTCCAACATCCCCTGCACACCTCCCAGAGCATCCCACCATGGCTTGTGCTCCATCCCTGCCCTTTATGGCAGCAAAGCTGAGGTCAGCCACGCGGGTGGATATATTTCCTGCAGGATTGATGGGGAATAACGGGACCACTGACAGTGTCTGCAGCATCTCAGCTAATAAAGGCAATAAAGCTCTGCTCCAGGGCATGGAGTGACCACGGGCAGGGTCAGCACGTTCAATGGTCTGCAGGCAGCCAGGTTAAGTGTTAAGTGTTGTCTCCTTTCACTCCCCTCTCCAGCAGCATCCCAGGTTTTATGGATAAACACTCATCTTGCTCATCACAACTCCAGGGATATAAAGCATCCCATAAAACACAACTACCATGGAGCTAGTGCTGCGATCCCGACTGGAAGGGGTTGGGCATTAGAGCGATCAATGAGGTGATGAGATGGAAAACCTCTGCTGCAAGGAGCCTTAAACTGATGATTCCAACCCCAAACGCTCTTGAGGTCCTGGTTGCCACCAGAAAAGGGCCACCAAAGCCCAGCTCCAGCACCTTCAGCCATGGGAGGCTCATGAGGGTTGGCCACCAGCATCACGAGGAGGAGCAGAGCTGCTCTCCTAAGGCCGGAGCAGGACATTGTATGGCTATGAAGGGGGTGAACCTCAGCTTGGGAAGCCCATGGGGCTCCCTTCCTCGGGCTCTGCACCCACAAAGCAGCCTCCAGCCCTGCTGGTGCTGGCCATGCAGGAACCCACAATGTGCCTCTCGGAAAGCCATCCCCTTCCCACTGGAATGTGGGGTGGGAGGGCAGAAAGAGCTGTTAAAGACAGGAGGGGTCACTGTGCTCTGCTGGGATCTCATTAAGGCACCTGAGCCCCAATGGCCGAGTGATGATGACGCCGGGGCCTTCTTCTCTGGAGCCATTTCCAGCGATGCTGTGGTGCTCTCACTTGATTTTGGCCATCAGTAACGGCGCGAGCACGGCGCGGGGTCTCCGAGAGGCCCTTCAGCTCTCTATTGAACTGATAAATTCACTGTATTACTTTACACAAATCAATACCCTCGCAGTTCTCAGCCCTTGATGTGACCAAAATTGGTTTCAGCCAATTTGTGAGGGTAATAAATGTCCATTTATCAAATCAATTCATTCAGTGGAGCTGCTCGAACCGCTCGCATCGGGGTACGTGGGGTGAGCGATCCACATCTGCACCCACTGTGCAGACAGGATGGGTGCAGGAGTGATGCATCCCAAAGGGATTGATCCAGCCCCACCGGCGCTGGGATGGGAAAGATGAAACTCAAAGTATCCCAAAGCTGCTCCCAAGCAGAGCCTGATCCGACCTCGGTGTAAGAAGTGCCCACAAGGAAATGGAGGAGTGAGGGAGGATCCGAGCAGAGGAGGCCATGGAGATGCTGTAAGGGATGGAGCAGCTCTGCCATGGAGCCAGGCTGAGAGCTGGGCTGGGGAGGCGTGGAGAGGAGAAGGCTCCTGAAGGGGAGACCTTAGAGCAGCTCCAGTGCCTAAAGGGGCTGCAGGGAACATGGAGAGGGGCTTTGGATAAGGGATGGAGGGACAGGGCAAGGGAATGGCTTTAACTGCCAGAGGGGAGACTGAAGGCAGAAGCTGCTCCATGGGAGGGTGCTGAGGCGCTGGCACAGGATGCCCAGAGAAGCAGAGACTCTATGAGTCAATGGTGTCTGGCTTGGAGCTGGAGGGGCTTTAACCTCCCTTCAACCCAAACCACTGCCTCTATGATCCCAGGAGGATGATTCCCACTGTGCCATTTCCCTTTAGCTCTGCCTCGTTCCAACATTCTCCCTGCTCAACGTGCTCAGCACTCCCCATCCGGAAGCAGACGCACATGTTCTGCTCCCCCTTTAGCCAAACCCTCTGCACTCCAAGACCCTTTTCCTTCCTTGGGCCTCCTTATCCCGCTGCAGGAAGAGCTGGAGCACGTTCATTCCATCCACAAGCTCTGGAGCAGCAGCACTGGGCAGGGTGATGCTGGAGCCAATCTCTGCGTGCCCATGGGCTGGGAAACGCTCTATCCCATAGAGGAGGTGCATGGAGCTATAGGGGAGGTTGATGGGGTTTACACCAGAGGGGTTTTTGCTCTGTCAGGATATGGGATAACAAAACACATAGAGAATCATGGGATGCGTTGGGATGAAGGGACCTCAGCGCTCCTCCAACTCCCGCCCCTGTGGATTCCGGTCAGGAATCATCACTCCCCTCCCCACAGTCCTGCTGAGCAGCTCACCTCCATCCCATGGGAAGGGTTTCTGCCCTCTGTGGTAGTGATGCCAAGCACCAGCTCCACGTTAGCATTCCCAGTGCCCCATCATCCACACAAGCCCCAGAGCACACATCCCCTTTGTATTCCCATCTGAGCCCCTCTGGAGAGTGTTTGGATCATGCGGCAAGTGATGGATTAAATCAGATTATTCAATTAAGGGCAGGGTTATACATTGAAGAGCTCAGCAGGCTCGGCTAATCCCGGGATGTGGACTTTGGGAAGCGGCCTAGTGACAAACTGAGGCCCAGGAGGCCATGGAGTGGGAGGAAATCCAGCTGGGACTGAGTGATATCCCCCCAAAAAGCAGAGGGGTAATGGGTGGGAAGGAAACCCCCACGGCTCCAAATTGCCTCTTCCTGAGAGCAAACAGCAGGAATGGGGCAGAAGGGAGAGGGGAGGAGGGGCCGGAGCCTCTCCCTACCTTTGGCTCTGATATCCCGAGGCTGCCGGGGGGGGATCCAGCACATTCCCTCTAATTCAATAAGAGAAACCTCCATAAAGGCAGCTGCTCTAATGGGCAGCAGCACCACCTGTGTCAGGAGCAGCAGCACCATCAATCACAGCTCCGGGTGAGCCCCGCTCCTGCCCCCAGGCACTGCAGCATCACCCACTGCTCCTCTTTGTTACCTCCTCCACCATGGGGCTGCTTCCAGGGCTGCTCTGCCCCATCTCAACACGGCCTCTCCTCACTCTCCTGCTGCTGTGCATTGAGGGGATGGGCCAAGGGGTTGTAAGAGGATGCAGAGGCTTTGCAAAGTGACCCCAGCAGAGCTGCAGCTTTCATCTCATAGAGCCATGCAATGGGTTGAAGGGACCTCAAAGCTCCTCCAGCTCCATCCCCTTCCATTGCAGGGACACCTTCCACTGGAGCAGCTTCAGGCCCTGTGTCCAACGTTGCCTTGAGCACTGCAGGGATGGGGCAGCCACAGCTTCTCTGGGCACCCTGTGCCAGCGCTCAGCACCCTCCCAGGGAACAGCTTTGGCCCAAGAGCTCATCTCCATCTCCCCTCTGGCAGTTAAAGCCATTCCCCTTGTCCTGTCCCTCCATCCCATGTCCAAAGCCCCTCTCCATGCTCCCTGCAGTGAGGAGTTGGCTCTCATGGTGTGCACCAAAGTCTGAGGATGCTTCCATCAGAGAGCGCTGGAGCTGAGCTTAAACCCAGAGCAGCTTTTAGGCCCATGGGCCCTGACAGAGGCCGCAGACATCAGATGAGCACTGACAGTTGCTCAGAGCATAACTTCGTTATGGTAATCACTGAGACAAAAGGGTGCTGGGCATCTGCAGAGCAGAGCAGGATGGGGGCTGCCTCCCTTAGCCCAGGCCATGCTCTTACCTCCCACTGCAAACCTGCCCTTGCTCCTGCCCCATGGCCGTGGCAGCAGATCCCCAGCACAGGCTTAAGCCAGGGCAGGGAGCTCAGAGCCCCACGAGCTCCAGGACAGCACTGTGCCCCCGGGGGGCTCTGAGCTCTGTGTCTCACTGCAGGCACCAAACGGGCCCCTTGCAGCGTATGCCATGGGGCACACGGCCCCAGCCCAAGGGAGGAAGGAGATGGGTCCTGGTTGCTCATCGCAGGTGCTTTCCATGGGGCAGCCTCTCAGAACCCAGGATAGACCCAGAAGGTGCACCCTGGGAGGGTGCTGAGCGCTGGCACAGGGTGCAGAGGAGCTGTGGCTGCCCCATCCCTGCAGTGCTCAAGGGCAGGTTGGACACAGGGCCTTGGAGCTGCTCCAGTGGAAGGTGTCCCTGCCTGTGGCAGGGTTGGGAATGGATCAGCATTACAGTCCCTTCATCCCAACCCATTCCATGATTCCATGATGAAGAGCTCTCCCCCCCAGCCAAGAGATCCCTGCTGGACCTCCCCATGAGAGTCCCCCCCACCTCAGTGACCCACTCGGAGGCAGGCTGAGGTCAGGTGAACCCCGTGCTGCCCCACGGAGCAGTGGATGTGGGATGGATGAGCAGGGTCCTACCTGCTCCCACCGTGGCAATGGCGCTCTCCTGACCCACGATGTGCTCCTTGAGGCGCTGCTCCAGCGGGAACCTGCGGCGTTCCTCCACCTCCCTCCTGCGCTGCTCCTCCTGGAACTGGGACAGGGAGAAGAGGCAGGGATTAGAGGATGGGATCAGAGGATGGGATCAGAGGATGGGATCAGAGGATAGGATCAGAGGGTGGGATCAGAGGCAGGGATCAGAGAATGGGATCAGAGGGTGGGATCAGAGGCAGGGATCAGAGGCTGGGATAAGAGGATGGGATCAGAGGATGGGATCAGAGGCAGGGATCAGAGGATGGGATCAGAGGATGGGATCAGAGGATGGGATCAGAGGATGGGATCAGAGGCAGGGATCAGAGGATGGGATCAGAGGGTGGGATCAGAGGCTGGGATCAGAGGATGGGATCAGAGGATGGGATCAGAGGATGGGATCAGAGGATAGGATCAGAGGCAGGGATCAGAGGATGGGATCAGAGGATGAGATCAGAGGATGGGATCAGAGGCTGGGATCAGAGGCTGGGATCAGAGGATGGGATCAGAGGATGGGATCAGAGGCTGGGATCAGAGGCTGGGATCAGAGGCAGGGATCGGAGGATGGGATCAGAGGCTGGGATCAGAGGCTGTCCCAAGCACCAACATGAGCATCAGGGGGAGCGTGGAGCTTCTCCCCCCCAGCACAGGCAGAACTCGCTCCAGGCACTGGGAAGTAGCCACAGCTCATCCTAAGGGGCTCTCATCCTCCTATAAGCTCATATGGAAAAGAAAGCCTTGGCTATTCCACTTGGATTTGCTTTCCCACCCTCCACGTGTCTCTCTTTCAGCCTCCAGGCTCTTCAAGCAGGGCTGTGTCAGGGGCTGCTTTGGGGAAGGACCCTCAGCGCCATGCAGGAAACACTGGGAAAGCTCTTCATTGGGAGATTGGCTTCCTCTGCTCCACTGGAGGCACCCATCCTGCTCCAGAGGAGGCACCCATCCTGCTCCGGATGAGGCACCCATCCTGCTCCAGAGGAAGCACCCATCCTGCTCCACTGGAGGCACCCATCCTGCTCCAGAGGAGGCACCCATCCTGTTCCACAGGAGGTACCCATCCTGCTCCACTAGAGGTACCCATCCTGCCCCACAGGAGGTACTGTCCTGCTAAAGAAGAGGCACCCATCCTGCTCCACTGGAGGCACCCATCCTGCTCCAGAGGAGGCACCCATCCTGTTCCACAGGAGGTACCCAT
>JASSUY010006229.1:0-13691 GCA_032466535.1 Forpus xanthops | reverse complement strand
GAAGAAATTCTTTACTGTAAGGGTGATGAGGCACTGGAATGGGTTGCCCAGGGAGGTTGTGAAAGCTCCATCACTGGTGGTGTTCAAGGCCGGGTTGGACATAGCCTTGGATGACATGGTTTAGTGGGAGGTGTCCCTGCCCATGGCAGGGGAGTTGGAACTGAATGATCTTAAGGTCCTATCCAGCCCTAACTATTCTATGATTCATGATTCAGTGCACTGTGCACTGCTATGCTCTTGTTCAAAATGAAAAGAGAAGGTAACCCGAATCACCTTCTTGTGGCCACAAAGCGAGCTGACAGTGCAGAGGAAACTCTTGTGAGAACAAAGGATTATACTTGCACAGTTTGTGCATTCACTGAAATAAGGGCAGTTTCTTTCTGATATTGTTAGTCCCATGCAAACTTCAATATAAGAAACACTGAAACAATGGATTGCACACCATGCTGGAGCAGAATGATGTAAAGTTGCCAGAACAGCATCTTTTCCTGAGGTCAATGTAAATGAGGCTAACCAGGACATAAATCTCCTTGACACCAAAGCAAATGTCATCTGGTCAGAAGCCAACACAACTCATAAATTACAGCTCTCTAGCAAGTGTCTTGAGAAAGGACATACCTTGAACCCTTTGCAGCTTGGGTTTGGAGAAGGTCATTGGTAAGTTCAGAGGAATGTAGTGCTCATGATTGCAAATGGTTTGAAGAAATTCAAACTTGTACTCAACCAGCAGCTGAGAAAAAGGAAAAAGACCAACAGAAACTATTCAGTTTGATTCTTTTTCTTCCAGTCCGGGACCAGGGAATCTAAAGAGCATTTAATGAAACTCAGTAATAACTGGCAATGTTTTGTGTTGTTCCCCCTAAGTGTCTGTGCATGAACTTGGGACTTTATGCTTTTCACCCAGACTACAAGCAAGTATTTCCTTTAGTTCTGACTCTACATTGATTCAAAGCTTAGCTGCATACAGGCTCTTAGCCAAAAGAGGTCTCTGCCTCCAGAAGGCTCTGCAGGAACAGCCTCTAAAAGGCCTGTAAGAGTCATAAACTAATCACTACAGAACTCTGACGTAGATACGTACAACTGCAAACCACCTTCCAAGAAACACACAGCTTACCTTGGGGTCTTTTGGGCTGAATCCAGAAATGTAATCATTTATTAAGTTAAAAACAAATCCTCTGTCCATAAAAGTCAAACAACGCTGGGGAAAAAGTAGCAACATGTGAGTGATCATTACAAATAGAAGCAACCATCCTCAATCAGCTCCATACTCCTGTCCTGCCAGCAGCTGGATTGGGTCCTCCCAGCTGCTGCTGGCTTCCCAAAGGTACTTGACCCTGTTTCTCTAGGTTCAGGTGTGGAAGGTGTCCTTGCCCGTGGGAAGGGCTTGGAACTGGATGATCTTAAGGTCCCTTCCAACCCAAACCAGTCTTGGATTCTAAGAAACCAAAGAGGTGATAAAGCACACACACATTTGTTTGCTTGCTGCTTATTTCCCATTGTTTGAGTTGATTTTCTTTCCTGATAAAAGCATGACAGAAAGACAGAAAGAAAGTGCTGACCTTCAGAAAGTTGGCCAGGCTGAAGTTGACATTCCTGGACTCCTCAGGGATCTCGTTATAGCGAATGGTGACATGGGGAATGATGGCAAGGAGCAGCGAGTGCAGGGCATGCTGGTAGGAGTCGGGGAACCGCTGGCCTCTGGGCAGCTGGAACCAAAGAGCATGTCCCAGTCAGTGCTGCAAGGAGCTCCTTTCAGCATGTGTGTCATTTCAAAGTACAGCACCGGCACGAAGCAAGCACTGGTTGGAATGGCAGGAGTTGGTAACAAAAGGAGGCTGCATGAACCGTAAGAAGCTTGGGAGTTTTTGACTTACAACTGAGAGTGAAAAGGGGAAGAAGGGAAAAGTCAAGTGAAAAAGGAAGGATCCGCCTGTTCTGCTTGTCAAGCATTTTATAAATAAGAGTTAGAGAGTTTTCCAGGAAAGCTTTTGGAGGACAGTTTGTGATGGTTCTGTAATGTGCATCAAACAAACTTACTACCTTGATTTTGTTTTCTTCCAGTAAGTACATTGCCATGGACTTCGCCAGTGCTTCAAAGAAAAACCACGAGTACTGAAAGGAACAGAGAACACCATTACTTTTCTCAGCAGGACTGAACATGTTTAACTGTGTGAGGAAGCAGAGTGTGGGAGGGAGAGCTCCCTTCAGATGATGTTCTGTATGCTGGGCAGTGCCTGCATGGTCAGCTTGGCACGGGTGTCTTTGCCACCCAGAGGAGTCCTGCCAGTCTGGGGTGGGAATAGCTCCATTGCCTCTGTGCCCCAATGCAGCAGTATGGGGGTAAGCCCAGACTGGCAAAAACTCATCCTGCTCTCACGAGTCATATGGCCTGAGGAAAATAGATAGAACATGGGTTAGTGGTGGACTAGGCAGTCATGGGGGAGCAGCCAGACTTGATGGTCTTAAAGGTCTTTTCCATCCTAGGTAATTAGATGATTCTATGAAAATAGGCAAAATGAAAAGCCCTTTGCCGTGTCCATGAGCTTTAGCACAGCCAGATCCCCGGCAAGAATCCATCTATTGCAACAGGAGAACCTCAAGGATGTGGATGCAAGGAGCTGCCCTGGTAGTTTTGCTCCTGTGGTGAGTTTGGATGGGTGAAAGTGTTGGGCTTTAGACCAGAACCCCTTCTCTTCCCCTGCAGCCTCAGCAGCAAAGTACAACCCATACTTTACCTTGAGGAGCTTATTGATGGTCAGAAAATCTGCTGATTGCTTCAGGATCGTGGCCATGGAAAGGACCAGGATTTCATGGGTCATCTTCGCCTGGGTGACACTGGGTTTCTCAGCTCGAAAGACATACTGAAGGCAAGAAGAACAGTGTCAGCCTATGCCTGCTGCCAGCAGGGAGTTTTGCAGAGCCGTGTGTCATGACTGACCTTTATGAAGGAACGCAAGTAATGATCTAGACCTTCTTCATGGCACTTGGACACAATGTGCAACAGAACCCTGGGGAGAAATGCGGTTTGTGCTCAGCACGGGATGCAAAGCAAGTTCCTCTAGCTTATGAAAGCAAACACCAACTGTCTCAACCCCAAAAGCCTCACTGCTGGCATTGCAGAGCCCATACTTGAACCCCTCACAGCTCCTGTGGCTGTACCAGCCCTGCCACAGCACAGCCCATTCACAGACCACTCAGAGCAGAGGTGCCCAAAGCCTCTTCTCCACTGTGGTGCTGGTGTCTCCCAGTCCAGCTGCGTCAATGCTAGAGGCCACCTGCATGAGGAGGTGCAGGGGAAGGGCAGCATTGCTCTGTGGCTAACATATCTTGCTATTTGGCCTCTGTGTGTGTCAGGATTAAAGCCTGCTGGTACTGAAATGCAGTTGCAGTGAGCATCAGGCACTTGAACAATGCTCGGGTGTCTGGCAAATTGAAAACAAACCCATTAAGCTCATCTGCTCTGCACCCTGTTCTCTTTGACTGCACCTGCTGTGTGGAGCACAAGTAATTACCCCTCCTGCAGAGGCTACAGGTTCATCCACACCACATAGCTTATCATGTGTTGAGTCTGTCCTGACCTGCAGCCCTTTCCTGAGGAGGATACAAGTGAGAATGAACAACTACAGCACTATATCAGGTCTGAAAAATGAACACAACCCCCGCCCCAGAATCTCCGATGAGAAGCAGGTAAAACATTCTCCATCATTGTTATAATCTGATACCTTCCTGCATCCCCTGAATTTATTCTTTCTGGAAGGCTCTTCCTTATGGAATCTACATGCACTGGATTGTTCTCAGGCTGTTGCCTTACAGTTCGCTGGGGACAGGCTCCAGCCCTCTGGAAGCACTCCAGGCAGCTGACAAAGGCAGCAACCACTTGGATTCCCCAGCCAACATTGGGGTTTACATTCCAATCCCAGCCAGAGGGAACAACAAACTATAGCACATTGTCACAGACCCCAAAGGCCAAACCACAGGGAGGAGTTTACAAGTCTTTTATCAGATAAAGTGGATTTTAAATTCCACTCTGAAAGTCCGGATGAGGAAACATTTGTCATTGGAACAGAAAGCTACGAGCAAACTGGGACACAGCAGGCCAAGCTCTCATAAAACCTCTGGAAGTGAAGGCAGGAGCTGGTCACCCAGCAGGTACCTGGGTGTTCATTGTCCCTGCTCACTGGGGATTCAAACAGAGTGGGATTACAGTGTTCTTCACAAGAGCTGTCCCCACAACCTGCACCACATGGCGCAGGACCATGACTGCAATGGGCTGCACATCTCTAGGGGACCAGGACTCAGCCTCCAACCTCCAGTTTCATGGGAGTGAGATGCTTCTGGTACAGAGATGCACAGTACATCCTGGAGCCAGAAGAAGCCAAGAAACCTGGAGAGCGGCTTTGGACAAGGGATGTAGGGACAGGGCAAGGGGAATGGCTTTAACCTGCCAGAGGGGAGACTGAGATGAGCTCTTAGGCAGAAGCTTTTCCTGTGAGGGTGCTGAGGCACTGGCACAGGGTGCCCAGAGAAGCTGTGGCTGCCCCATCCCTGCAGTGTTGAAGGCCAGGTTGGACACAGGGGCTTGGAGCAAACTGCTCTACGGAAGGTGTCCCTGCCCACGGCAGGGGCTGGAGCTGGAGGAGCTTTAAGGTCCCTTCAACACAAACCATTCCATGATTGTACAATTCTTCCCCACACAGCTCCCACAATGCCACCAGATGTGCTAGGGGCAGGCAGCAGCCAGTGCTCCACAGCAGAGCAGTAGACAGCCAACATTGTCACTTAGCATCTTGTACTGGGAAACCACACCATGCTTGGCACTGTGGTTTGTGGCTTTGCCTTTGTAACTGAAGGAAACCAGAGGGTTTACCAGACACTCACATGGTGCAGTTGACGGCTACTTCATCCTCCTGGGTCACATTTGTGAGGACTCTAAATAGTTGCATAAGAATTACAGGTAGAAACTGAATCATTACTTGGATCTCCATGGCGTGCAAACACTAAAACAAATGTTCAGAACACACTTTTAGTTCAACATTCTGCAGATGTGAGATGTTTATAGTGCAGACATTCCTGTGGCAATAGCATTGACATTAACAAACAGGGCAGGGTTTGGGCTTTATCCTGCCAGAGGACCGGGGACCTTGACCCCACAGCAGCAGTGCTCAGTGCCTTTGGGAGCTGCATCAACCACTCCCCTTTGATGAGCCCAGGCAGCTATGACTTTATTAGAGGTCACACGCTGTGATTTGTCCCCAATAACAGAATTTAAGGCCGAAGCTTTGCTCCTGATTCTTGTCACTTGTGACAGGCTTTCGAAGTGACCAGCTCCTGTTTTCCCCAAAGCGTTTGGAACATGGAAGCCTGATGCCCGATAGTTTGCAGTGAGAGAGCACAGCTTGCTATTGGAAATGGGATTTAAGTGCCTTGGTGAAGGTCAAGACCATCAGGTGCACACACGCTCCATGCACACCATAGACCTCTCTTGCCTGGATCTCAGGATATAAGCCTTCGAAAGTGTGTTTCATTTTCAGTTTTCAAACCTGACAATATAATGAAAGGCTCTTAATTCTGTATCTAGGTATTTAAATCACTGAAATTATAGAGATACTGCTGAATAAGAAGCCCTTGCTTGCAGTTACATGTAAACATCTCCCTGTCTGCATCTACCCATCCCCTTGACAAAATGCTTATAAGAAAGCAACTGTTCTTTTAGTGCCTGTCTTTAAAACTGACCATTTTTTCTATTCCTTAATGTATTTATTCATTATCTGAAACACACCCAGTAAGTCTGTGATGGCAAATCCCCAACACTGGAAGCAGAGCTGTTGCTACAGCAGCACTCTCAAAAACAGGCAGTTATGGAAGGACACAGGGACAGCAAACAGTCAAGAAATGTATTCCCTGCAGAAGCCTTTGCTGGACCTGCTTACTCATGCCGCAGTGATTGCCAAAACGCTGGGTCACAGGTTATCTGTGGTCACATGTGACTGATTGATAATCCCACGTAACTTTTTCAC
Source organism: Forpus xanthops (assembly GCA_032466535.1). Classification (NCBI taxonomy): domain Eukaryota; kingdom Metazoa; phylum Chordata; class Aves; order Psittaciformes; family Psittacidae; genus Forpus; species Forpus xanthops. Next base: position 7,674 of record JASSUY010006229.1, on the reverse strand, counting down.
CCTGAAAAAATACCCCATTTTGAATGGATGATCCTGAGAGGAAGGAGCTGTGCTACACCTGAAAGGTTTGAATCAGATCTAGGGCACCAAGACAAGGGTTTGCCACGTGCATGGCAGAGCGATGCTCTGGCATAATCTGCTGTGAAACAGACTGGAGCGATAGGACAAAGGGTTCAAATTGAAACAGGGGAAGCCCAGGTTAGACGTAAGGAAGAAGCTCTTTACTGTGAGGGTGCTGAGGCCCTAGAACAGGCTGCTCCAAGAAGTGGTAAATGCTCCACCCCTAGCAGTGTTCAAGGCCAGGTTGGACACAGCTTTGGGCTACATGGTCTAGTGTAATGTGTTCGGGCTCATAGCAGGGGGTTGGAACTGGATGATCTTATGGTCCTTTCCAACCCAACCATTCTATGATTCTATGAAAGGCAGTGAAGCAGCACACAGAGCAGCCAGCCCTGTCAGTAAGCAGAGGAAAGGATACTGTGCAAAGCACCAGCCCCAGCACTGCAGTGATGGTGTGCTCCCACTGGGCAGGGGTCTGTTATTTACCAACAGTGTAAGAGCCCAGCTGATGCCCACTGCTGGGCACTGCTCACCTTCAGGTATTTCACAAGTTCTCCTGGCACTTCCTTAGCTCCCGCCTGCACCAGCTGGCAGTATTGGAAGAACTTGTGCAAGTGCATGTCCTGGAAGAGACAAAGGAGTTCAGTGCAGCACCCTCAGTGTTTGTCAACCCCCACTCTGCAGCTTGCACTCAAAACCCTGCACACCTCCCTGCAGCAGAGGTGTCCCCAGCAAGCCCCATGTCCCTAACAGTGGCCCCATTGGTCCCCAGTCTCCGGACTACAGTACTGCTCTCTGCCTTTGCCAATGTATTCCACCCCTGCCCATCCCCTGGCTCCCAAATAACCTCAAGGTTAAGCACAAAGCTTCCAGCAGTGTTAAAATTCTCCTGTGGCTGTGCTACCCTGAGCCCTGATCCCCATCCAACACAGCTTGGATAAGTGGGAGCCTTCCTCTCCCAGCTGCGACTCTCTATCTGCCTCACCAACTTACTGCCCACCCGAGGCACTTTCCTTCCCATTTCTCTCCCTCCTCCTCCATAGGTAATTTTAATTGCTGGATTATTTAACCCTGCAAAGCATCTGGGGATGTAATCTGCTGGGAAATGAAGCTGCTGCGCTGCTCTCAGTGCTGTACAGACTCAGTAAGACCCTAAACCAGACTTGGATGATGCTGAAAGCAAGTTGCTGTGAATGTAAACACAGCTGATTACATCCAGCATGGGACAAGCAGCCCTGCCCAGGGCATTTCCCCATGAGCAGTGCTGACAGGAGGTGCCCCAGAGCACTTTGCTGCACGTCACATGAAGCTTGGGGAAGTCCCTCACTGCCATAGGACAGCAGAACACACAAGGACTTGGTAAACCAGCCTGAACTGGTTTCAAAAGGAAATCAGGATTCATGTTTTCTCGTGTCTGCTGACATTGGAAAACCTTTTTAAAAGAACCTTAATAAACAGACTTATATCTGCAGAAAGCTCCCATTGCCACCAGTCCTCCTCTTGCATCAAAGCAGCTCATTTGCTCAAACGTTTCCTGAGTCACAGTGCAATCGGCCAAGAAAAACATCAGCCTCTCCCCAGCTCCTTCACACAACTGCTCATCACACCCAGACAGAGCAGCAGATCCCTGCAAGCGATCCCAGACCTGCTGCTGCAGGAGGGTCTCTGTGCTGCTCTGCAAACACAAATATGCCTTCCCCACAGCAGCGATAGAGATAGAGCAATCACTTTCTCTGCCTTTGTCTTGAAAGACTTGGAGTGAGATGCTCTTTTACCTGGGTGTAAATGGTGGAGTCCAAATGAAGTCTGATCTTAAACAGCGGCTTTGCTCCATCCACCCACTTTGCATCCACGCTGGGCTGCTGTGAAAAGACAACGTTCAAGCACTTGGTTTCAGACTGCAGTGAGAAGGTGGCTCTGTGCAGACAGACACTGGTCAGGCTGGGGGAGAAAAATGGGCTCCTCTCCTGCACCAACACCAGTGACCTGACTGCAGCCTCAGCAGGGCAGAGAACGTGAACAGAGCACATGCCCCATCTCCTGCTCTGTCCCATCTGCAACAGCCCAGCCTCCCATGGAAATATCCTCTGCAACCTATAGAACCACAGAATGTCCTGCCTCCCATCCTGAAGAGCCTTAAGCTCTGGGGGCTGCCATGCAGTGGGGATCTTTACAGCTGAGCAGAGCATCAACATAGGCCCAGAACTTACAGTGATAACAAAAGCTCAGCCTTCCTCTTCCTTTTACATTTAAGTCTATTTTAAATAGCCTTCCTACCCTTCGTGCCTCTGTGTCTCCAAGGCCTAGGTAGCCAGGTGGAAGGTTGGATGAAACTGGCAAATGTCGCTCCAGGGTGACAATGCGCCCATCCTTCAGCAACGGCACCCAGGCGTATCCCACTGAGGAGGCAACCAGTGGACACGAGTTAGGTGACACCCAGTGATCCGTATCCAGAAAGAGCTGTGTCTCACTCTGAGGAGGTCAGGCTCACAGCTGTGCAAGTGGCTTCAGCAAGGCTGGGATTAACCACATCAGCCTTGGCAAAGCACGTTCACCTGGTGGACTTGGTGAGCAAATTCATACACAGCACAGCCAAAATCAGGAGTGGGTTGGAGGGGCAGAAACAACCTGCAAGCCATGGCTGTGCACCAAGGGTCCTTCAGCAGCCCAAGGACTGGCTGAATGGAAAAGCAACCCAGCCCGCAGGACCTGGGGGTGCTCAGTCTCTTATGCATTCTCCGTGTTGGCAGGATCTGCCCCTGAGGCTCTGATCTCCCATCAAGGTTTTGGTGGTGACCTGACTGACAAGAGCCCATTCATACAAACCAAGTCAAGAACATGCAGGAAGAGCTGTCATACTGCAGCAAGAATATGAGCTTCAGTATACATTAACCACATTGTGTTTCATTCCAGTTTAGACCTGGGATTTGCATTAGGATGCTTTCAAAAAGCCAAAATTCAGACAGTCCAGTATTTTAGTCAAGTACTTTTTCATGTCCCTTTGTTCATTTTATCTTGGGCTCTTACACTCCAATAGAAGTAACTGAAGCATTGAACGTACCTTGAGTTTCAACGGTGTCCTGCTTTTTCGATGTTGCTTTTGTATTAATTTCACAGCTGACATGATAGAAGGTGAAAAGCAAATGATGCTTTTGATGGAGGTGAATTGGAAGCTCAATTTTAATCTAAAATGATATCATGACAGATAAGACTGGATTTTTAGTCATGGAGTAAGTAGTATTTTAAGTTCTATTTCACAAATGCTATGTTGTATGCAGTTACACAAGACACATTCCTACCGATCTTAAATAACTCCTGGCTAACATTCTCATCACATCAGCATTTCATTTATTAATGGGGGTGTGTGACTGGAGAGCACAAAGCGTGACGGTAAAGACAGCAGAAAACAAACTGGCATTAAAAATTGACAGTCTCTGGCTCTGCTGAGCTCTTCTAGTGAGGCAAAGGGCTCGTGATTATTTTTACCCATGCTTCACCCAGCCCTGGAGAAACGATGTCTCCTGGAAGGCCCCTTGGCTTTGTAGCATCCAGGAAAACCTGTTATCACCCACCACTGCACTTTTACCTCATCATAGAACTCTGGACTCTGGTTGTGATGAAGCACAGCAGCATACGCGTTTGTGGTCAGGAGAGGCCCTCCGGGTTTGCCATATATACACTGGGAACACAAAGAGCTGAATTCAGGCTTGCTCTCACCCTAAATTAGCTGGCCAAATGAAAACAGCTTTCCTGTTGTCTTGCTCAGCCTGGTTGGCACACAACAGGACACAACAGCAAGTGGCAGCCCCATTAACAGGTACCCACCTTTAACGGCCTGGCATCAGCTTCATCTGAATCCCTGAATTCAATGCAGACAGCAATATTCCTCGCCTGAAACGAAGGAGAACAGGAAGATGAGCCATTGCTGCAGGTCAGCAGCATTACCTCATTCCACACGAAGCCTGCTCTCCAGGTCACTCACCTTTGCAAACACCTTCTGATTGTCATACTTCAGATGCAAAGGGTAGACATAGAGATGGTTTTTATAGAGGGTGAAGGGATAACAGTATTTAGTAACTTCTGGGACAAACTCTTCCACTTCAACTGCAATGTCCTCACAGCTCTTCTCAAAAGGCTTTATAGGAATGTAAGAAGCTGTCACACAATCTGGAAGAGAAGGGAAGTTTGGATAAGCACACACCCAGCAATACAGGGAGTACAGCCCACGTGAAAGGAAATTCATGGGTCTCAAACCCTGCTCCACTTCTCACCAGAGGATCGTGTGTGTTGACCAGGCAGCAGGATTTGGATCACTCCTGCTGAAATGATTATGGGAAAATTCTCCCCTTGATCATGAAACATCCACAGTCCCCAAATGTAGGAGCAATAGTGGGAATAGATGGGTGCAGGGGCAGCACAGGGCTCTGCTCTCCTGGGCAAAGTCAATGGGTCTTGTGAATGACCCATGTCTGGGTAGGGACAGCTGCTCTGTCCAGGACCTGCACCTCGAGTCTTCCAGGAACGCAGCCCATTAAGCTACTGCTTTATAAATCCTGGAAACATCACCTGACTGAAGCAGACAGGCTACTGAGATGATGACATCTGAACGTGTCAGCCCTTTCCCACTCTCTGCTTCAGAAAGGTGTCTGATGGTTATGCTGTCTCCAAACACCAGTGCACAAACCCTGCCTAATTCACTGAGACTTACATCCACCATGACAGTGAGTTCATCTCAGGTGATGGCTTTTCAAAGAACAGAAAAGAGTTAAGTCCACTAGAAAAGCGTTTTGAATAGGAATCGGACTACAGAACCTGTGACAGGAGCTGCCAAAGCCCCATTCAGTGACACTGAGCACATCACAAGTCCATTCTTTGCCTTCGTTTCTTAAAATGCAAAGTAAAGACATTGACCATGTATGAGAAGCCCTCTGGTGTTAACAGATCCAAATTGCTATATGAGATTGGTGTAATAGTAGCAGCAATAGCAGGCACGTGGCTTCCTTTAGATTTAGGATGTGATGGCCAAACAGCAACGCAGATGCACACTCAGGTAAACCTCTGCACTTGGACCACATCCCTCCACAGAACCCAACAGAAGGAGTTACGAGGTTGTGCTCTTGTCAATGAAACAGCAAAGCTCCCCATACAAGGATTAACAAGAGCCACCAGGATCCATCTGAAGATCCAAGATGCTTACTTGTGAACTCTAGCGGGATGTCCTTGATGACAATATGTAACTGGGCTGGAATGACCTGTAGTTTTGTCTTCTCTGGTCTGTGTTAGAGAGAAAGGAACAGGAGTGTGAACCTTGAACAGTGAGGTGTTGAGCACATCAGCTTTCTGTTACCCTCTGAGTATTGTAGAACTTGTCATCTCATGCTTCCGCTTAACTATTCTATTGCCTGCTCAGCCCCTGCCCCAGTCTCTTACACTTACTTCTTATACTCTGCTAAAAGCTTCAGCATGTCTTCATTTGAGAGCTTGCCACTGTCTTGCTTGTATAGAGGTGAGAATTTCCCTTCAGTATCCAGAGTGCCCTGGGAGTCTTTGAAAACTGGTCTGCAGGAAAGAGGAGGCATGTTTCTTCAGTGCTGGTAAACAAGCAGACCCTAGGGTCTTTGACACACCAGGCTGAAGGGCAGGTTTGCTGCCCTATGACTGCTCTGACCAACAACAGACCTCCTGAGAACCCCCTCATTCCCACACACACCAATCCATCACGTCACGTAACCGCATGGGACATCACCATGGCCCTTCTCTCCAATGCGAGAAGAACACACAGAGTCCAGTTCTAAGTCTGGTCCTCAATCCTCAAACCCTTCAATCCCCTCCCACTACCACCAAGTGGTAAAGTATCTCAATAGTTGCACACAAGGTCAGAGCATGGAAATTCTCCTAGGAAAGGAATGTGCAATGAAGACCAATCTCAGGACATACATCAGCTTCCTCCTGAACCTGGAGCAGGAGACTGGATTCTGTTCTGAATGAATACTGGTATTATTGCCCTTGAAAATAAAGGCTGTGGATGTCTGTGTACAGTAAGAGCATTAAAGCATCCATATTCCCTTTCTGTGTAAACACCTTCCTCTGCACCTCACAGGAAAACAGTTCTAGGGATGCAGAACAGCACAGTTCCCCACATCAGGCCACTCAACTCCTTTATCTCAAAATGCAGCTCCTTGCCCAGCAGGAACAAATCTGAAGCCTGTCAAAGTCAATGCCCACACAGAACCCCCTGCTAGGCTGAGGCTCCCCTTGAGAGGCTGTGTGCTGACTCCCAGGAATAAGCTGCATCCCAGAAACACCAGGCTGAAGCTGAGCAGCCAATGTCACGGCAAAATCCCTGCACACCCCAAATCCCAGCCCACCATGACAGTCATTTGGTGCTCCCATATGAGTACCATCCCTTTGTCAGTGCCACAGAGCAACTTAGCAATACGAGGCAGTGGCAGAGGAATGAGCTCGCCTTCAGGCCTTCTTCTGAGGTGTAATTTCAGGGACTTAGCACTGATAGACTTTATTGGTCCCAGTAAAAGAACAGTGAGGGAATGGAATCACTATCTTGGACCAGCCCAAGAACATTAATTAAAGCAGAGCCTTGCATAGGAGTCAAACCTCAGCTGATAGCCACTGCCAGGCCAGGAGGTCCTGCACTCTCATCCCAGCCCTGGCAATGCCTGGTGCCAGGAGGGATTCTCTGCACTGATTCCCGCAGCAGCACAGGATGATGTTATTCCTCTCCCAGAATGTTCCGCCCCGGAGAGCAGTAGCCACAGGTCAGCAAGAAGGTTACTATTTTCCCAGCACTGTTTACTCTTTCATATTTAATTTCTAATTCTAGATAGAGCATTCTTGGCCAACCCCTACTCTGCCTCAGGAATTGGAGGAGGCTGTGCTCAGATGCAGCTTCACCGACTTCAAGCCCTCGGTGCGTTGCCCACCCACTCTGATCGTGTCCCAAATCCCATCCTGGATAACCTGCAGCAGCAGCTCTGGCCACAGCCGAGGCGCAGCCCGCGGTGACTGACCTGGCTGCCCAGCCGAAGGGCATCCTGTACTGCCCCAGCCGGCTGCAAGCCTGCTTGGCCACCTTATGGACCTTCTGTGCAGTCTGCAAAACACAAGGGAAGAGTGTGAGCCACAGCATCCATGGAGCCCTGCGGAAGGAATTTGAAGTGCTGCACTCCACGGGGAGAAGCAACTCTCTGTACGCTGCAAGGCAGAACTCCCCAGGGCAGCTGACAGACATCCCTGTTACTGCACACCAGGCACAGCTATCACCTTTGCAGAGCAATAGCAAACACTGCATTAAGATTAGATATTAGACTGAGATGAGCTCTTAGGCAGAAGCTGTTCCTTGTGAGGGTGCTGAGGCGCTGGCTCAGGGTGCCCAGAGAAGCTGTGGCTGCCCCATCCCTGCAGTGCTCAAGGCCAGGTTGGACACAGAGGCTTGGAGCAACCTGCTCTATGGAAGGTGTCCCTGCCCATGGCACAGAGTTGGAACTGGAGGAGCTCCAAGGCCTCTTTATAATGTCTAATCTCAGTCTCCCCTCTGGCAGTTAAAGCCATTCCCCTGTCCTGTCCCTACATCCCTTGTCCAAAGCCCCTCTCCAG
>JASSUY010006227.1:0-13403 GCA_032466535.1 Forpus xanthops | reverse complement strand
CCCCATCCCTGCAGTGCTCAAGGCCAGGTTGGACACAGGGGCTTGGAGCAAGCTGCTCTATGGAAGGTGTCCCTGCGATGGCAGGGGTTGGAGCTGGAGGAGCTTTAAGGTCCCTTCCAACACAAACCCATCTGATTCCAGTTGAAGGCAGAAGTCTCTGCCTCCCACCAGCACAGGGAACCTGAGTGTAGCTGTTGGCTGCAGAGACGTGCGTGGCCCCCCAATGCCTGGTGATTTTCCAGAGCAAGATACAAAAGGCCTTTTTGTGCACAGGAACAGGCGTTCTCCCCCTGACCACAGCCCCCATCACTTGATACCTCTGCTGACAAAAGCCTTCAGAAGCTGCCATGGTCTGCAGCTGGGTCATAGCCTGGCAGCTGAGGATGGAGCTGGGATCTGTGTTCGGAATGAGCCAAGAGCAGCACGTGTGAGTATCACTGAAGGATCACTCACAACTGTGGAATTAAGCACAGGGATAGCCCTTTTGGTGTCTATTTCCAGGGCATTCCAGCACTCACTGTTCACAGCCATGGAGGTGGCAACCAGCACACGGAGTCCACAAGCACTGGGGAAGGTTGTGGGTACCCACACGTTGTGTCTTACACCACAAACACCATTGCTCCGAGCCTGAGTCCTTCTGTGAAGGACAAGGACAGCTGTAAGGTAGGATGACAGCTCCATGATATTCATAGGAACTTGTGCCCTGAGAGAACCCCCTGATAGAACCTCCTTACACCAAATGTCACCCAATGTCCTGTTACAAAGACTACACAACCTGCACACAACCACAGGAACTCAGCTCCTCGAGGCCTCGTCATGAGGCTGGCATGCTGCTTCCTCCAGATCCAATTGGTTACCTCAGATTCCAAAGGACTTGCTCCTCACCAGAGGCAGCTTGGGGCTGGCTACTCAGCAGATGACTCAATGGGACCTGGCAGAGGCCAGCAAGTCAGATCCCAATGATTCCTGGGATGTATGGATCCAACCTCAGGCAGACAAGCCAACACAGCTTTGGGAAGAGGAGCTGAATCCTCTTTTCCATCATGAAGTAGCTCCTGATAAAGCTAGAAAGCAATAGAGCATGGATCAAATGAGACTGCATTGAAGCCTTCTCCCCTGTCAAGACCTCTCCCAACTGTCCTCATGAGCATGGAATTTGGGTGCCTTCCAGAAGTACATTAATCAACATGGCTCTCATTTGTCACGCGGAGGCCATTCACCCTCCCGCAGGGTCCAATTTGGCTCTGAGAATTCCCTTTATCTGCTGATGGAGGGAGGAAAATAGCAATATAAATTGGACTTCCAAACCTTGCCTGTGTGAACAAATCCCAGCTTTTCCATTTACAGCAGCTTGGGAGAATTCCTTCCCCAAGGCCACGATGAGCGTGTCCAAGGACTCCATGTCACACTTCCAAGCTGACCAACTAAGAAATGCAGCCTAAAGGAAGAGATATATCATGATCATCTTTACTGGATTAAAGCTGGGGGTTGGAAGTGGATCAGGTCCTTTTGAACCCTATTCTATGAGTTTATAAAGTCTGATCTGGACTAATTGTAGGGAAGTAATTCCTATATTAGGTTCATTGCCTCAGGAAAAGTGAGTCATAAACCAGGATGGATAAGTGGAAGTGATCAGCTTGCCTGGCTTTTGCACAGAACAGGGCAATGACTGAAGGACTCCTCTTCATTGAGTTGTGCTCTCCTGCAGGCACATCCACTAACAAATTCACTACTGACAGACAGCAGAATTCCTTCTGGGAAGCAGTCTCCCAGGAATGAGCCACCCTGGAGCAGGCCATCCTTTGATGTACAACAACATGACTGCATTCTGTGGTGAACTTCCAAGAAGTTCATAGAATCAGGGAATGGTTTGGGTTGGAAGGGGCCTTAAAGCTCATCCCGCTCCAATCCCTACCACAGGCAGGGACACCTTCCATAGAGCAGCTTGCTCCAAGTCTCTGTGTCCAACCTGGCCTTGAGCACTGCCAGAGATGGGGCAGCCACAGCTTCTCTGGGCACCCTGTGCCAGTGCATGGGATTGCCCCAGCCCATGTGCAGAACCTTGCACTTGGCTTCATTGAACTTCATGAGGTTCACAGCAGCTCTCCAGCCTTTCAAGGTCCCTCTGGATGCATCCTTGCTACTGTCTTCCATGGCAGTGCTTCCAGCTACCAGAGATGAAAGAATGCGTCCCAAACAACATCCATTTGAGCCCCATCACTGCCTGATGTGGCAGATCTCGAGCTTGAGGATGGTTCCCCATAGAGAGGGCTCCAGAAACACCCACCAAGAATCACATTGCTATGCCATTATAAAGGTCCATCAGGATGGAATTTAAAGCACCAAATGTAGAAATAGTGAAAATGGTCACGAAAGAGGAAATGAAAGGTGCTTCTGAAGGGTAAATAAGCCTCTTACTTTAAAATGAGGAACTCTTCAAAGCATTGGGTGGCTTTTTACACCCCTTTTCTCCACTGTTTCCTCACTTTGTCCATCGGGACCCACACATCCACCGCACTTCCCACCTCAATTTCAGTTTGGAGACCAGCACATCTAGAGGCGATCCAAAGCCAAAGAGCTGTTACTGCATTTACTTGATGATGAACAAGGCACGAATGAACAATGACCATTTCTGCTTAACCAAGAACAAAAGGGTTAAAGTTCTGCCCTCTTTAAGCTTCCAAAGATCATCAGCTTTACCCTAAAAGTCTTCGTGCAGCAGTAGATGAAGAAGAGATGACTCCACACTGGAATCCACACAAGAAAAGCACAATTTCCTGAGTTTTTGGAAAGAGGTTTTGAGAGTTGGAACCACTGACTCCAAATGTCAACAGTCTCCTTCCATAGAACTATAAACAGCGGAGGCTTTGCAGCCAGCAGGAGCTTTATCTGACCTGATGACAAGGAGGAATGGGGGTGAGTCAGCTTCGCTAGCATCCCTTGTGAAAAGATCCAGACGAGGATGGAAGAGAATATAGGGCTGGGGAGATTTGCATCCTTTAAACCTGGCCTGATGTTCACTTGGTTTCCTCTGCAACTGCTCACTCCTCCGGGGAGAAAAGTCAAAGCATCTCACATTATTCCTCTTCCCTGTGTGCAAAGAGAATATTTGCTTTATATTTCAGTGTAAACTCTTTGTGAGGCCCCACACCGGTGTAAAACATCCAAGCCCAATCTCCACATCACATACTGAGCTACTAAAGCATGCCTGAGCACAAAATCCTTAACAGAAGCAAACATTTCCACCCTCAGGGCTACAGTATTATCACCAAGTGAGGAATTACTTGCTGCTAAAGCTCTCAAGCTGCACCTCTTAACTCACAGAAGGGCTGTTGGATAACTTTGGTACTTGGTGAACACTGTTAAGCAAGGTAAAACATTAAATAACAGTAGCAGCTCTTTGTTTTGGAAAGGTTTACAGTGAATAGTTCCCTCCACAGCTGTGGATGGTGCTCAAGCAGTTGAAATGGACTGCCTCCGCCTTTCCTCCATCTGCAATGGGCTTGATTAGTGGCCTCTCTGCTGTTGGTAGGGAGCAACAGGCACAGGCCAGACATAAAAATACAAACAACCATCAGAACTGTGTTATCTGCTGTAAGAAGACTTCCAGGCATCCCCTGAGGCATCGGCAGGGCCCTGAAGCTCTGCTTTTTCATCAGCTGAAAGCTTAAAAGCATATTTAAGCAGCTAACTGGCTTTAAACAAGCACTCAGTGAGGCAAGATCTTGTCAGGACATCAACACAATTGGATCTCTTGAAGCAAGGAACGACTCTATTCATACGGATATCAGAGAATCTGCAGGAGAAATCTCAGCACCACCAGCTTTCAGCACCTTCTGCTCCAGCAGGGCTGCTTTGGAGCCCCAGAAGAGCTTCTGAAAGGCAAAGCACTGACTTGCATCCAAAGGACACGATAGTGGAAGGAGCAAATAGGTAAGAGGTCTAAAGAGATAAGCTATTCCCTGAGCTGAGTTATCACAGCCATGTGATGCTGTATCAGTTTTAAGTTGCACTTTTAACTTCAGATTTCTAACACCCGAGCAGCTATGGCCTTCTGACAGTGAGACCATGGGTTTGTGGTAGTTGGGGGTTTTGCACTCCCGTATGAAATATAAACCCTACACTTGAGTCTGGGGTGGAATATAACAGCAGCTTTAATACTATGTGTTACCATCAGCACAGAACATAGTTCAAACACTACTCTGCCAAATCATAGTCTAGTATAATCTAGTATAGTTCTATTAATCTTTATTTCCCATCATTTAAGGATTCCCTACATCCCAATATGAATGAGAGGGGCAACTGGCAGGGCTGGACCATAGCCACTGCTGTTTGCCAAGGGGTGAAACAAGAAGCTCTGTGACATCCTTAGCGAACACAAGAAGTCCAACTCCCCCAGCTGTGCCCCCCCCGTGCAGAATTGGGTGCACCACTGGTTACAGCTGTTCCCTGAAGTGAACTGCTGCGCACATCTGAAGTACAGAAAATAGGAAACCACTGTTCTCACCCACTTGGTTTTCCTCAGATGTCTTTTCCTGTTTATACATCAGATGTATCCATTGTGAGAAGCAACTGAAACTGAGGCTTCAGGCTGCTATCACCAAGAAGCACGATCTTTATATATCATTTTTTGCCCCTGAGATGCTCAGCAAGTGTACAACAAGAACACTGTCAGAATGCAAACACGGAATGAAGCAAAGGGGACTCTCCCAGGCAAGGTTTAAAGCTCCCCACCACCATAAGACATTTTCTCTGATCAGACCCTCCTGGTTCATACAGAAAGACAGAAAACCAAGTGAAAGGGCAGTGAAGTCATGAACCTTCCACCCCTTCAGTTTCATGTCCACTTTAACCAGACATTACAGTTACCTTTAAGCTTTGCTTAAGAGGTGGGTCCAGCCGAGATGTTGCCCATATGATCGCAAAGATACATTCATGATTGCTGCAATGATTGCTACAAATAGATCTTATGTTGTTTATTTAAGGGGCTTTTCAGTACAAAACATTACAAGTGTGTTTTTGACGTTATGAGAGGAAATAAAAACCCTAAAAAAACCGTGAAAACCAATTTGAAATAAATATATATAAAACTGCTTTACAATCAGAGTTATAAATATATTGTGAACTGAGTAGTTTCAAACTGTGTTCACTTCTGAAGCACACATCACTACAAAACCAGTCCTTTATTTTAAAACCTGCCATTCATATCAAATCACTGATTCTTAAATACAGAGAGATGATAATAGTACCAAAACACCACAACTGAATATCACACAGCATCACGTATTTACTGCTTTATCTCTGGCACATCACCATCTCCTGCCTGCTGCAAGGTTGCCAAGCAGCAGACAACTTCATTTGAAGAGATCTTTATCAGTTCCAAGGCACCTTCCTCCCCAACACACGGTTGGTGATCTTCTGAAAGATAAAACCAAAGTGAGAGATGAGTATTAATCCTCTAAGCAGTAAAACCACTGCAGATGTTGTCAAGTGCTCTGCAGAAAATATCAGTATCAGATGGTGAGAAACAAGTCCTGAGAGTCAGAACACACCCTGACATTTGCTGACAGACTCTTCCCCTAAGTAACCCGAATGCGCATCTTACCCTTCACTACTTCACTGGAGCTGCTCTAAGGTCTCCCCTTCAGGAGCCTTCTCTCCCCCATGCTGCCCCAGCCCAGCTCTCTCAGTCTGGCTCCAGAGCAGAGCTGCTCCAGCCCTCACAGCATCTCCATTGCCTCCTCTGCACTCACTCCAGCAGCTCCACGTCCCTCTTGTGCTGCTGCCCCAGAGCTGGATCAGGACTGTGGAGGGCTTCTCCCCAGAGCAGAGCAGAGGGGCAGGATCCCTTCCCTGAGCTGCTGCAGCCCAGCACATGATGGGGTTCTGGGCTCAAGCACACACTGAAGCCGGGTCACGGGGAGTTTCTCCTCACCCAACACCCCCAAGTCCTTCTCCTAAGGGCTGCTCCATCCCTCAGTCTGTGTTTGTGCTTGGAATTGCCCCCACCCAGGGGCAGGACCTTGCACTTGGCCTTGCTGAACTCCATGAGGCAATGAAACCAACATCATTCTGTTAGCTCAGCCAACAGCTCAGTGATGTTTTGAAACATGGAATACATACGACATGGGTTTAGAGACGTGAAAGATAAAGAGCTTTGATTAACTCATATATTACTCACAGCTTTGGGAATCACAGCCACTACTTGACGGGACCTTTTGCATAGCAGAGATGAATGCAACAGGCAGCTGAGCTCTTCTATACACACACACACGCAGAGTATGTAGTGTGTATATAGTACATACACATAGTATATAGACACACAAACTGTCCCCAGTACTTCACAAAGGCTCAAAAGGCCTCAAAGCCCCTCATGTCACAAAACCTCCCATCAGTCCTTCTAGCTCAATCAGCTCTGCAATCTAACAAGCAAACCTTCTAGAATCAGATTCTATCTCACCGCTTTCCTCTCCAGGAAGCCACTGCAAATCAGTACACCCTAACGTGTTGCTGACAGGAGGGAACGTGTAGCCAAGGGGATGAAAAACAAACACTGACATGAAGAAACACTGTAAAGCAGGAAGCAGAGCACAACTCAGCTTCACACCTCTAGAAGCCTGGGCTTTTCCCTTTGGGGTAGTGACACCTTGTGGCTCCTGTCTAGAATAGGCTCTGAAGGACAGCCACAAATAAATCAGCAGTTGACGCGGCTGAATCCTAGTATCTCAGGTTTTTAAGGGGTAAAGGCAAGCACGGAATTTTGCTGTCACCTTTATGGAGGCTTCTCCCATGCTCCCTATTTACAAAACTGACAAACTCACTAAATCTAATGGCAAAGCCTCAGGAATGGAACAAGTGCCCTGATCCTCCACTAAGGCACAGAGACATCCCCACCTCCCCAGCTGTTTCAGCAATGCTCCTTAGCCAGGTATGAATATCTTCACAGTACAAAGTCAGCCAAGCAAATGCGAGTGTAGCCTCAGGCACTCCAGCACAGAATACCTGAGCACACACTTTCACAGCAGCTCAACCTCTTAAGCTGCACTCTGGAGTGCCTGGGACCCAAGTACATCCTTTCCTCACTATGGTGAGGGGAAAATGCCAGCCTGTCAAAATTCAAAGAGTGAAGGGCCAAGAAACATAGATTCATGGAATGATTTGGGTTGGAAGGGACCTTAAAGATGATCCAGTTCCAACCCCATGCCACAGAGAAGAAGTTTCAGTAAGGACAGTTCATGCCTTGAGAGTTCATGACCTGAGAGCCAAAACCTGGAGTAGTAAGTCAGAGAAATATGACTAATGAGACTCAGAATATGCCAAATGATCTTGGAAGACACTGTCCCCTGCTAGGTTCGGATAAGGCACAACAGGAATCCTCTAGGTGAATGCAATTAAAACAGCAGCCAGATCAAGCCCACAGTATGGACCTGCTGTTCTACATCAGCAGTTCATCAGCTTGCCACAAAGAGATACTCAGCCCACAGTTTGGGTACAGTGCTACACAGCATTCCAACCACACCACCCTGGATTACATGCTTTTATCTAGCTGTTGTACCAGCTGCTTTCTTTTCCTAATACTCTGTGTCATCTTTGGAATGATTCCACAAAATCTGTGGTCCTTTCTTTTCTGCACAATCAGGTCTGCTTCGAAACTGATGCTCTCAGCAACACATCAACCAAATTCTAGGCAGCCCATTCACTGCATTTACAGCTACTCACTACAGCTATTCTGCAAAGAGATTACAATATCTACTGCACTGAATCACCAGCCCTCTTCCAATCAAAACCATACTTACACACAAAACCGATCTGATTCCAGCTGACTATGCTACTTCAAGTCAATGCCTGCCAGCATTCATTAACCCTTAAGACTTTATAGCATCTGCGATTCTCAGACTAGTGAAAAAAAATACCTCCTGAATATACCCTGCAGAAGCATAGCATCAAAATCAAGTCATTCTAGTGGTAAATGCCCATAATCAGATTAGGTATTCCGGATAACGCATTGTGTTACAATCCCTGGCGTTACAAACCCAATTTGTTCCCAATAAATAACTAACCCCATTATCCCAGCTCTGGTAGGACATCTCAGCCAGGAAAGAGTTGTAATGCTAAAAATGAAGTGCAGCTTTAGATCCAGAGGAAAAAGAAATCAGGTGTAGATTTTAATGTCTGTCCTTTAACCACTGAGGTTTATAATGCAGTTTATTGCGTGCTGCAAGGCCACATTTTATGGTGTATGGGTTAGTTAAAAAGCCAGAAGATATTCAGGTTAGAATCTCAGTGTGTGCATTGCAAACTGCTGTTTCTCATCTTTAGGTCATTAACAGAAGTCATAAGAGAAAGCTTAAGCACATGAATGCCTGGAACAGCTCAAAAAGTGATACACTGGTCAGTTTTGGAGATGCACTTCTCAGAAGGAACAAACGGGCCTCCTCTGTTTTATCAGGGCACTTATCACATCACTGTGTATAAAGTGATACTGCTTGTTACACAGAAGTAGTAGATAAAGAGATGTGTGCACATGGGAGGACCAAGGGACAGAAGATTCTTCCTTGATACTGATTGTGCTTAACCCCATGAGTCTGTAGCACAGGGTTCTTCCATCTTTCTGTCATTAATTAGATACACAGACACAGAGCACGTGTTATACAGCCTGGTCAAAAAGAGAGGAAGAGCATCAGCTGGGACAGAAGCAAGGTTCTGTCTGCTTCATGGCAGTACAAGGCAGGATTCAGCAGAGTCCAGGAGTAACCCAGCAAAATGGGCCCTGCTCTTTGCTTCTCCTGCTCAGCAAAGCCCTGGAGTGCTCACCCACCTTTGCTCTGCTGCTGGTTGCATGCTGAGTCCCCAGTATAGAGATTACTCTGGAACTGGTGGGTAAGTGTTTATGGTTCAAAGTTAGTCACACCATGCTGAGGTAAACTGGTTTATTCTATACTTCCCATGCAGAAGACATCCTTGGCTGATCAGTGCCAGTGTTGTAAGATCACCCCACAATTTGAACGAACACTTCATGGTGAAATCCATAGGCCCCAAAGTTAACAAATTCCCACCAGGACTGCCAATTCTCCCCTGGATCAAAACTGGGAAGATAACTCAGGCTTTGTTAGCCATGGCTGTGAAGTCAGCTGTGAATTGTGCTCTTGTTGTAGGTGGATTTAGCTTACATATAAGAGCAAAACCAGCAACCTTCAGCTCAAGGAAGCGTGATCCTTCTTTAAACATGCTCCATGATCTCCCTGTGTTGCCCTCAAGACTCTCCAGCTGGTCTTTTTTGTACCCTTTAATCAGGACCAGGCTTTCTTGTCTTTTCTCCATACACGCTGTGTATAGAAAGGATTTCAGGGGGATTTGATGTTCCAAGTTGCGTTAAGCTTGACTGCTTTGACTGATTAAATCCCAATACATCCTAACCACCTAGAAGCTAAAAAATGATACCACAGAACTAAGATGTAGCAAATAGTTCTACAATGTTTGTGAGCTGAAAAAAAGGTCCAGAAAGCTCCAGGGTAAATACTTGAGCAGAACACTTACTGTTTTGTAAAGCTGGGCCTTCAGGCGATAGGAGTTGTATTCCATTTTCCTCTTTTCTTCCTCTCGCTTCTTCTGCACCTCTGGCAGCTGCTCATAGATCCTTTAGTGTAAAAAGGACAAAAATATCGACTTTTAAGGAACTTATTGAGATATATATATATATAAATTAAACAAGCCTCTGTTTTATGATCATATTCTGTTACAGGTTCTTGATCATCCATATCATAGAAATATTGGGGGGTTTACTAGTGTCACACAGGGAAAAACATGGAATGGTTTGGGTTGGAAGGGACCTTAAAGCTCATCCAGCTCTAACCCCCTTCCATGGCCAGCGACACCTTTCACTAGAGCAGCTTGCTCAACTGTGGAATACATAGCAGTTACGATACTGGAAATTCTCACATCCCATAATGCCTTTCTATCACAAGCAGCACCTCCTAAAAGCAGTATATATAACATGAAAATGATCATACAGCTTGTATGATTATCCAGGTAGAGCTTAGGTATTTGCAGTACAGAATAGCTCTTGCTTTGGGCCTAGTTATACTGATCCTGAGCAATGTGTTCATCCCTCAACAGCAATATCATTATCACAACGGATAACCTGATTTTAGCTCTATTTTTAGCATTCAGCTGTGTTGCCCTGTTTAGGTGAAGGCTTTGTCTTTTCCAGCACTGAACTCGTCCCATTCCAGGGCCAAACAGCAAGGAATGCTTGGAAATGATTGTCCCATCCCTGGCAGTGTTCAAGGCCAGGCTGGATGGAGCTTGAAGCACCCTGTTCTAGTGGAAGGCATCCCTGCCTGTGGAAGGGGATTGAAACTGGAGGAGCTTTAAGGCCCCTTCCAACCCAAACCATCCTATGATTCTATGAATAAAAGCTATGCTATTCCAGTCTGGTTCATGGGCTATCACCTGAAGGAGGGACCTGAGGGTGAGGGTGGCACTGTATCACTCCTACTGCCTTCCCCAAATCTTCCTTAAAGATCATAAAGCTTCTGTAATTTCATGGCAGCGGTTGCCAAGAAACATGCAGCTTTAAAAACACTGTGGTTTGCAGGAGGTGGAAATGAATGATGTCCAAAAATGCCAGTCCTGTAATATTTAAAGCAAGACACATCTTATAATAACTCATTTCTTAAGATGCTGCTTTGATACTCAGCAAATAGAACAAAAACCTCCAGCTTGTTCTGGATACAACATTTGTGGTGTTGCTTTAATACCATTTCTCTAAAGGCTTTGACCATTCTAGGTGAAAAGGATCAAGATGAACCCCTCACAACTGATCCCACCATAAGGATGTTTAGAGCAAGAAGCGGGCAATGCGGAACTGCAGTAAATGAACTGAAATTTGGTTTCGCTGCCTGTAGGTAATTGGCCATGAGAAATTCCATTTATACCCTCACAGAGAACAAGGAAAAGCTTCTGCTCCCATCAGAGGTGTGGATTTCAGAAGAATGGTACAGAATAAATTACTTCTCAGCTCCAACTGAGAGCTGGAACACAACAGCAGCAAGAACAGAGTCACCAAGTGAGAGTGCCTGAACCAGCCTCCATAGAAATCCTGCTGCTTTGGGGTATTATGAAATCAGGGTTTCTTAAAAGACACAAGTTCAGCTCCATCCACCTCACAGTCCAAGTGACCTGAACCTGAATGCTTCTACTTCAGCTAACACATGTGGAGGTTCCATGGGGAACTGATGCATTTACCACAGTCATCACTTCTGCCATCTCTCTATTGACATCCTAAAAGTACTTTAAAATGCCAAAGGCTATGGAAATAAACCATCTTGGACTCTCCCATCACAGAGGCTTATTTTATATGCTGTGAATTCCAATAGATATTTTGTAAATCAGGGTGCAACTGAAATTAAGGGTCCTCTTCAGGGTGCAACTGAAATTAAGGGTCCTCTGGAGGTCACACAGTCCAACCTCCTTCTTGAAGCAGGGCGAACTTCCCATCTAGATAAGGTTCCTCAGGCCTCATCCTGCCAACCTGTGACTGTTTCCAAGGATGTAGGCTCCACCAGCTCTGTGGGATCGTGACCCAGCACATCACCACCCTCCTCAGGATAAACTGATTTCCCTGTCTCCAGTTAGAACTTCTCTTTACTGTAACACATCACCGGTACTACTTGTCCTATCACCATGTACCTCCAAGAAGAGTCCTCCTCTGCCTTGCTAAATACCTCTTCTGGGAGGGAATCACTGCTGCCAGATCCTCATCTTCACCCTCTTCCTCCCCAGCCAAACTCTGTAGATTCTCCTCACACACCTCTGATAAGATGCCCACATCTTGTACAGAAACAGCTGAGTTATCCCCCAGACCCAATTCTTGGACTTCAGATACAATTCATCCATCTCACTACCTAGGTCATTTATCTGTAGAATAACAGAAACACAGACTGGTTTGGGTTGGAAAGGAACTTCAGATTATCCAGTCCCAACCTCTGCCACGGGCAGGGACACCTTCCACTGGAACAGCTTGCTCCAAGCCTGTGTCCAACCTGGCCTTGAACACAGTCAGGGATGGGGTAGCCATAGCTCCTTTGGGCACCCTGTGCCAGCACCTCAGCACCCTCACAATAGGGATTTCTTCCTTATACCCAACCTAAATCTCCTCTGTCTCAGTTTGAACCCACTGCCTGTGTCCTATCACTACAGTCCCTGATGAAGAAACTACCAAACCAAACCAAAACTGATGAGGAGACCACCCAAACCAATATGTTCTTAACCTCACCGTTTAGATCTTTGAACCATTTCACTCCTTGGAATTGTTCTTCTCTTTTCTCTAATGAGAATACCTAAATGGAAAGTTTTGAGAGAAGAAAACGGTGAACAGATCAACTTCTCACAATGAACACTACTGCAGGAATATGACTCCATAGAAGTTATGGATTCTTACAGTTAAGGAACTGTAGTACTCATTTAAAATACACACACTCTTCAATTTAACGTGGAAGGTCATTAGTTCCTGTAGAAGGTACGAAGCAGAAGCATGAAGGTACCTCTGTTAGACAGCATGTCACTTGCATTCCTGTAGCCCTTTCTTTTCTCTGGAGGGTTAAACAACTCTTCCCGTTGGGACTGCAGCACACTCTGTATCTTCCTCTCCTCCATGACAAGCTTCAGATGCTTCACACGCTCTCCAGAGCGGGAGATGAAGTCAGGGCGATGCACTGCAAGAGCCTCCTAAGATGACATGGCACAAAACAAAGCTTCAAGTGGGCAAATGTCTCCCCAAGGCTGGAAGGTATCTAACATCATCACCAAAGCACGGGAAACAGCCTATCAAAGTACTATCTATTATAAAATACAATCAACTTGCAGTCCTAATGCTGGGTAGGTCCTCAGAGACCTCTTTTAACAAACTCATTTTCTGACTATTGACAAAGAACTGGCCAGAAAGAAGAGAAAATGCTAAAATAATTAGTAAAAGGGACTCAAATCTCCTCTCAAAAAAAAACTCAAAATAAAGATAATCCCATAGGACAGGAGATTCAGTAACTTAGTACAATCTCACTTGTCTGAATCAGTGGCACATCAACATTAGCAGTTTGGTTTGAACAGAAGTGGGCTTTTGAAAGAAATCTCCCCCATCTCTGTTTGCCACACTCCAGTTTCCCTCACAGGGCAGTCTCTAAGGACATGAACAGACCATAGAATGGTTTGTGTTTGAAGGGATCTCAAAGCTCCTCCAGTTCCGACCCCTGCCATTGCAGGGACACCTTCCATAGAGCAGCTTGCTCCAAGCCCCTGGGTCCAGCCTGGCCTTCAACACTGCGCCGAATGGAGCAGCCACAGCTTCTCTGGGCACCCTGTGCCAGCGCCTCAGCACCCTCACAGGGAACAGCTTCTGCCCAAGA
>JASSUY010006226.1:0-24936 GCA_032466535.1 Forpus xanthops | reverse complement strand
GTCCCTCATGAAGAGTCCCTCCCCAGCATCCCTATAGGTCCCCTTCAGATACTGGATGGCTGCTATGAGGTCTCCACGCAGCCTTCTCTTCTCCAGGCTGAACAGCCCCAACTTTCTCACCCTGTCTTCATACGGGAGGTGCCCCAGTCCCCTGATCATCCTGGACAAATGATAAACATTTTTGACACCTGTATGCTTTCTGTCCTCCCTCCTACTACTCATGATAATGACTGTGTGCTACTCCTGCCTATCAGTGATAATAAAAATGTCTCCTAGCTACTTAGGACACTTTGAAACTGTGACTGAGCTTCATGTCCTGTGTTTCAGGTGGCTTTTTGTCTCCCAAGTCCTTAAGACCAACTTCTGTTTATTTATTTTTTTGCTTATCAAGTATTCCCCATTGCATTCTGTCTTTCTTGAATGATGTACGTTCTGAATAACTGATAACATTGCTTTGTCCTTGATAAATACTGACAAGTTTGCTATGCAGTATAAAATCAGGTTTTATTCCAAAGTGTTTCTACTAACAGTTTTGTGGGAATTGTGTTGATCATTCTGAACAGAATCACTGTGTTTGGTTGTTTGTTTTTTCAGTATAGTTTTGAAACTGGTTAAATTCCATGAGTGGAGCTCCGAGGAATGATTATAATTTCAATTTGAACTTCTGCTTATACAATTATAGTACCATCAAACGATACATATAGTTCTGTTCTCTAACAATATTTGTTCTGTCTTCACCCTAAGAGAAGGTGTATAGATTTCTGAATTTGTACACATGTGTAATTATGCAAAATAAATGCTGAGTTATCAAATTATATTCTGAAAATGTCATTTGACTTTAATAAAACCCTTTTTCAATAGTCTCTGATAAGTATTCTTTTTTTCTTGACAGTCTGTGGTGGACGACTGGATTGAATCATATAAGCAAGACAGGGACATAGCACTTCTGGATTTAATCAACTTCTTTATCCAGTGTTCAGGATGTCGAGGTACAGATTGTTGGAAACAAGTTGTATGGAATAAATCTGATAGTCATACAAATGTGTATTAGTACAAATGCTGGTAAAGGTGTGGGAGACACATGGATTGGTACTCCTTGTGTGCACTGTTTATATAGAAATGTTGTCTACATTCAAAAATAATTTTATTTAAAGCTTGTTTGTCAAGGACCTACCCTTTCTTTTTCTCATTTCCCTGTCATCATCCTGAAGTGTACAAATCCTTACAGAGTCACTCTACTCATCAGCAAAAGGAGACAAAAGACCTGTTAATCAAGGTAGGCGTATCTGTACTTCCCCCTCCTGCTTCTTCCCTAATTTTTTACTACGAGAATTAGTAGGTGTAACAATCCCTTAACTTTGCTATTTTTCTTTCTTTCTAGGAATGACAGTGTTTTTAAACTGAAGAGGAAGGAGTCAGACTTCAACTGACTTTAATTAACAAGACAAATTTCTTCTGGATGAAGCACCAGTCTTATTTCTTTTTCTGTTGTAATACTTTATCAAGTCAGCAGCAAGTGTCCTGCCTTTTATACCCTATTTAAGCAGTCTCCATTGCCAGGCATGTGGCAGTCAGCTTTCCTAGCATTCAGTTGCCACACTATACCTTCTAATGAATTTTACATGTGTTGTCTTTTTTCGGTTAACTCAGCCTTGAAAAGAGAGAAGAGCAGAGCTCTACTCTCTCTTTAGCTCCCAGAACCAAACCAGTTACTGTTTCCCGTGCTTCCTATAATTTGCCTTAAGTAGAATTGAAAATAGCACACAATTCAGAAATTCTTTTCTTCATTTTGTAACTGATACAGAAATATAACTTTAGATATCAAACCATCTAAGTAGAAGTCCCTTTTCTTCTTTCTTAATATGAAGTGAAGTCTCAGGTACATCAGAGAAAAGAAATATTGGTTGTCAGCAGCTTCAGCAACTCTTTGTCATAGCTTAGGGAAACGAACTTACTTCATGGGAGCTCTGGAAGCATTCTGTGAAGCTTAGGGTTTAGGTTACCAGCCTGTGTCAGTGTCTGTACTGTTCACACAGGTTCCCTAAAATCTTTTCGAGACTTGCCTGGCAGTTCACATGGCAGTAGCTGTGTTCTGTTTGCTTTTTAAACACTCTCCTAAAGGTGTATATGCAAAAAAAAACCCAAACCCACAAGCTGTCTTCAAAGAAATTGATTAGCATTAAACCAAAGGGATTCTTGGCCGTATGTTTTGATTCTTGTTGATGCAAGCTTTTGGTGTAGCCATATCACAAATATCTTCGTTCCCCTGCTGCTCTCTAATTTCTGCTTCCTTCCTTTCTCCCTGTTAAAGAACGCAGCGCTGTGACAATCTCAGAAGATACATATTTTTTGAGCCTCTCCGTGCTGACTGATGGAGGCTGAATGCCTGCTGTCAGCCATATGCTGCTGAAGCGATTGCTTCCCAGAAAAGCTTTCTGTTATTGGCTGTGAAGCAGCAGCAGCGCTTCAAGTGGCTGATGTCGTTTACTTTCCTTTTGTTTTTAAATGGTGACTTTCTCTCTGTTCACAGTACTCTGTACCCTCAGGGATACCTCTCTGCTGAGCTTGCTCGAGTGTCCCCTTCTAGTCTCAAACAGCAATGACAGGCGAAAGGAAGCAATAATTACTTCTTCCCTGAGATTATAGTGTACTGGGAGGGATTTATTTCAGTGTTAAAATTTTTGCAGTGGGTACAGTAACAGATGTAAACCAGGGTTAAAATCCTGGCAAACAGTTAGGGTTTCCAATAGCATGCTCTTTTTCTAAAGTAAAGACTTCATCAGAAGAGAGTGGATTTTACTGATAGTACTGAGGATAAAATGCATATATGAGCTCTCCTTAATGGAACTGAGATATGGAAATCTGTGGATGTTTTGTATTTTGTGAGGAAGACCACTTTTTCATGGGAAAATTATATGCTGTATTATGGCATTTTAATTTCTCTTTAAAGATTTTGCTGGTGTTCTTGCTTGTTTCCATTTCTGATAAATAACAGCTCCTTGTCTGTTGGCTCAACAGCTGCTTTATCTTCCTTAATATTCCTTAATTTTCTTCTTTTCAGTTGGCTCCACTAACATTGTCTCAGATTGTCCAGACTTCTTTCCCAGTGTTAGATATAAATGCTTACTGATAATAGATCTAACTTTGTGATCATTAACTTGAAGGGAAAAGGACAACTCGCTTGGGAGAAGGTTCCTCAGGAAACTTGGCAAGTGATGCTAGGTTTATAAATCTGCATTTTAACAGTGCTTAAGGTTATTTGACAGCTAAATATATGTAAAATACATTTAACTTGACATTGTTTCAAAGGTTTTAAGCAGGTAAAGAGTGTATGCCTGTTTTCTGGCTTGAATTTGAAATTCCTTAGGCACCACACTGTTTTATTTAGCAACAGTATTGACCTTGACAAAAGTATCTTTCTGTTCAGAGAAACATTGATTTTTATATATTTATCCCATTCTCTTGGCCAGTGCATACACTTGAATGAACTTCTTAGCATCCTCCAGCTTTGTTTAGAGATGTCCCTGAAATAGAAGTGATCTCTTATAAATATGAATGAGCAGGCATGGTATGTAAATTATTAATACTAAAAAATTGTAAAATGAATTAATTTTGCAGGTGAACTTAAGAGACCTCTGCAACTTAAAATTGAATAAATGTAAACCAAATATTCAAGCATGTCTGTCTTTTGTCAACTGTTTCCAAGTGTCTGTTTAATCAGCTGCTTTCTGTATCATGTGTTCCGATTCATACAATAATGTCCATTAAAAGGTGGTTTTAGTATGACTTCAGTAATCTTTCTGGGGTTTTGAAGGCCTGTTTATTACAAGTTAGAAGTTTATCCCATTGAACTACCCAAAACATTTAAATTCAATAACTAGAGTTGCATGAGACTTAAAATCACTTTTCATGCCATCTCTCCACTAGTTTGCACACTCAGTATGTATGTTTATTGCCTTTGCCGATTTTGATTGCAAAGAAGTGAAAATAGTTTCTTAAGCATTTTTTATCTTGCTGTTCTTTTCTTCAAGAATACCAATAAAACCCCCTGCCTTTCACAGTTTGTTTGTGTAATCTTCTGCATGATGATACATGATATTTCTGTGGTAGAAAACATGGGTAACAGGGGTTGATAAATTCACCTATTCACCTTTTGCTTCCTACCCTTGTATAGGGAGGATCCTATATCAGTCAGTACCTTTAGAAAGATGAAGAAATTAATATTTGGATACTTTTTCTGCTTGGAAAAACAGCAAATAAGTGCCATTTCTAGTCCTTGGATGAAACAGATCTGTTGATAGTAGGTATTTATTATCTGCAGTATTCAAGGTCTGTGAAGCAGGTGGTGTTGTGTTTACCTTCTTATTTCTGTGTCAGGAACTTGATTTAGGGTTTGTATTTTTAGATAAGAGGAATTTTTTGAGTTTAGAGTGTCATAATGATAAACTGATATTTCAAGCAACTTTCACTTGGCTGGGGGTGGAAGTGTATCTGTACTACTGAGATTTCTGTTTCGCATGCTGTCATTTGGTCTGTAGCATTGTGGACACAGGCATCTTCCTCCCTTACAGAAGAGTTGCAGATCATTGTTCAGAGTTTTGGGGAGTGGGATTGCCAGCTCTTTTCCATTCTAGGAATGTAATTTTGCTTTTTTCCTTCCTTTCTTTTTATGAACACTTATGTAAAGCACAGCATGGTATGTGGAGATCCCTGAGCTAGTTGCAAGCAAGCTGAAATGTCTAATCAGCAGTATGCATGCCCAGGTCCCAGAAGGATTATAACTGTGTCAGGATGATGCTGCATCTGGGCTAATTAGCTCTGCCTCTCAGACTGAGTAATTAGCTCAGGTATCATACTCTGCTGCTATGACAACCAGTCTGTTTCCATTTCTGGAGCTCTATGGATTTAGAGCTGGCTTGGGTATCTGCATTGCTGTCTGCTTTTGCCTTCTGTTATTGATATAAAACAAACAGCAAACCCCACAGGCACTCTGACCTTTCTGCATTTTAGAGGAGAGCCGTGCTTGTGAATAGATATATTTTTTTTCCCTGACCAGAAGCAACTAGTGCTTGAAACAGCCCCTTAAGCTGTGAAGAAGAAACCAACCCATTGAGCCCACGTGAGAGATGAAGCTTTCTTTTGCAGGGAAAAAAGGTCTCTTGCATAGCTGAAGAGGAGAACTACTTGACTACTTTAAAATATATAGTGAAATTATTTCCATTCTTTCCCTTCTGTCCCTCTCCTTCCCTCTCATTTATTTACTGATAGGTAAGCCAGAAACCTGTCAGTTCTTCAGCAGACTCACAAGTGGTTTAAGCACTGCTGTTTCTGCTAACCTTACTCTATCAGACAGCTAAGGAACCATTCCTGACGGAACGAAATGAGTGAGCATCTCTTACAGTTAAATTCTTAGCAGTTTTGTAGCCTTCTCTGGGTTATAAGGAACTCTCCGTTTAAACAGTTTTGTTTTAAACAGTGAGGAACTGTAGTGATAGGACAAGAAGCAACGGGTTCAAACTTAAACAGGGAAAGTTTAGATTGAATGTGAGAAAGAAATTCTTTACCATAAGGGTGGTGAGGCACTGCAATGGGTTGCCCAGGGAAGTTGTGAATGCTCCATCGCTGGCGGTGTTCAAGGCTGGGTTGGACAGAGCCTTGGGTGGCATGGTTTAGTGGGAGGTGTCCCTGCCCCTGGCATGGGGGTTGGAAGTAGATGATCTTAAGGTCCTTTCCAACCCTAACTATTCTATCATTCTATGATTTGGCACTGAAGTTGTGTTTAGGAGTAGTTGGTGAATGACGCAGGTGAATAGTCTTTATTTTCTTTTCTCACCTTTTAATCTTATTTTTCTTCTCAAAATCTTCTCATTAGAGTCTTTCAGAATGAAATATTAATGAACAAATGTTCAAACTGACACCTATCAATGTGGATTGCTGGTGGTGTTAAGGATTGGGGTTTTTTAGGTTGAGAGTAAGCAGGGATCTGTGTGATTAAAGCAGGACATCTTTATCGTAATTTTCCTTGTGAATCAGACACTTGGGAATCCCCATTCCTCTTCTACCTTGAGCCTTGCATCTCTGGTTGTTCTCACTTACTCTAGTAAGATCCTCTGGAAAATTCTGTGATTGAATGGTACAAACTGAGTCAACAAGTGCAGGAGTTAGAAGTTCACTTGCTCAAATACAGGATGCACATTGATTTTTATTTTTATTAATGCTCTATGCCCTTGATTAAGAGCAAGCTAATAGATTTCTGTTTGCCGGAGGACATTGAAGGCTGAAACTAAGCAAAAGCACTGTAAAGTGGCCATTGTATGGTCTTGGAAAAAGAAAAGAACAAGCAACTGCTTCTTTTGCCTTTGGACAGGATTTCAAAGAGCAGATTAGCCAGAAAATAGTGTTATTTTACTCTGATTAATAATATTTTAATAGGGGATATAACACTGTAAGTAGAATAATGGTTTAGAAAATCCCTAGTCTGTTATCATTTATTTGTACACAATTTTATGATAGATGGAATAATATTGCGCTATACAGATGGATGTTACTGAGCATGGAAAGAGAGCTGCTTGATAAAGATAATTTCCTGCAAATGGTTCTTTCATAAGGATTTGCAAATTGTCAGTGAGAAATGTTGCTGGCTTTATCTCTTCAGTCATTCACTATTAAGAAGTTAATATCATAAATGTTTACTATTTGGAGCAAATTAGAAAATAATGCTATTCATTGCAATGGAGCCTCTATTTTTATTAAGGGTATAAAGTCTACTTTCTCACAATTTCTCCAACAAAATCCCTTTTCAGTGTGTGAATATAAGGAAGAAGTTGCAAAGTGAAGGACTGATACACATTAAAAAAATGATTCTTGTATATTATTGAAGTCATAGTAACATCAAGTATTTATAAAGTATTTTATATGCATAGTATACAGAAATAAATACACACACATACACACACATATAATTATTATATGCTACAGTTGAAAACGTGCTGTTAACCACACTCAAAAACTAGGGAGGTAAGTCTGAAAGATGGAAATTACCTAATTTTAATTTCATGTGTGGTGTAGATAAACCAGATCCTAATTTCCTACTTGTTGTTTCTGAGCCTTGGGGTCATTTCTATAGTGTGTTTATCTTGAAGTGAAAGCTCGTAATACTCAAACTGAAGGTAACATGCAAATTATTAACTGGCTTATGTGGAAAATAAATCACATCACCAAGACATGCATCAAATGTTTCATCAGTTGTTTCAATGAAGATAAGTAAGGTTAAAATGTTCATATCAAACACTTGACAACTAATATGGTTACATCAAAATCCATTATTTTATGAAGTACAAATTATTGATATTTTTGGCATTCTTGTAAGTAAAGCTTTAGTTTCATCGTGTGTATCATTTCCTAAACCAAAAATGTTTCCAGTATTTCTTCCTGTTTGCTGCTGAATGTATCTGTACTTTTGACCTTATGTACTCTGCCTTCCTTACTGCTTGCTTTGTTGTTTTTCATTTGAAGTAGTGCATCACATTTTATAGCAACCTGTGAATTAATGGCATCTTTTTCCCAAAAGGTGCATCCTACTACTTCCAGAAACCTGGGGGTGGTCAAAGCACAGGAATTTGCTGACCTTTCAGTACAGGAGACATGAATGAAGGGCATGTTGCTCTATGGTTTCAAAATGTGAATGAAATACCTGCTGTGTCAAGGTCTGACTTCAGTCCAAGACTGCACCTTATGAATTGGTAATCGGAGGGACTAATTTAAATCAAACGTATTTTTCTGTATTACTTGCTACCTGAATATATTGAAGTATTCATGTTTCAAGAATGATGGCAGAAAAAAATTAAGCTGGCCTAAAATCAGCTATTAATGAATTTATTCATATGAACTAACATAAACTTGCAAATAATTTTAAAGAAATTTATTGAATTAATTGGCAGAACCTGTGATGATGAAATATTTTAGAGCATATATGCAATGTAAAGAAAGACAAATTGCTTCTGAAGTGACAGTTTAAGGGCAAGTTCTGCACTGCCAGCTCTTCATAGTATGTTCAAATCTCTGCTGAAAATGAAAGCACTCCTTGTAAGTGTGGAACAAAATCTACGTTCTACTCCTGTGTACTCATAAGAAAATTCATTGCTTGTAGAATTATTTTTGGCAATGCTCACTGTGTAAGACTTTCAAATGTTACTACTTGCTTTCCACTGTGTTCATTTAATTACATACATATTGATCTGGAAAGTGGTAGGACTCGTATGACTGCAAAGTTACTGAGACATCTTTTTCAGATTGCTGATGCTTTAATGCTGCAACTTCTTAAGAGAAGAGCAATAAATACCTCTTTGTGTTAATGATTCAGAATAGTTGTTGTCTTGCTAGCCAGATCTGTGTCATTTTGTCTTTATTTAGGCTTAGTTTGCATTCTGTAAAATAGCAATTTGTTAAAGGGGGGGCACCTTTGAACTAAACAGATAAGAGAAAAGATCAGTTGGTTTTTTTTTTTGACAATATCTTGTAAGACATAGGAACAAATTATATCCATGTATGAGTTTGTCTCCACCTAAGTATTAGATGCATTGCTGGATTATTTTATTTAGATGCCATTGATGATAGTGTCTGTGAAGAAAGAAACTAATTATGGAAAGGAACCAAATATCACTAGATCTTAGTGCTTGCTTGCTGGATGACAAATAGGAAGGGCCCTTATGTCTCAAGTCTTTTCAAAGATGCAAATTCTGCTCAAGGTTGAGTCAGACTTTTTCCTTGCCAAGGGGAGGAATTAAATTCCAAAAATTATCTTTCTCAGCAAACACTGTAGTCATGATTCTCTCTCTTTTTCATTACGGACTCCATGGATTTATTTCATGAAGTGCAATGCTAATACACACTGCAGTAATTACTTTTGAAGAGGAAAAGATTGGGATGATTAAACCAGTCCACATCCTAGTGAAAAAGCCTTATTATCTGGCACAAAGAAAGTGGTTGCAATAAATTCAGAGTTCTCTGAATGTTCAAGCACTCAAAAGTAACTGAACATAGAAGAAGAGCATCCTGGGTTTTGAAGAAGGTACATCTAAATTTGGAAAAGGGAAAAGCGGGCTCTTAAACAGATACAGTCCTGTTCCCATTCCACTGCTACCTACTTAATTCCTTCTTTATATCGATCTGATCATACTGCCTCAGCCATCTTTAACCTCAACCATGACCAGTTGAGCCTTACAATTTTTCACCTCCTTTTAACTGGAAGTTATGGTAGTTTCTGCCCCTGCTAGAGTCAAACCCCTTATGGAGAAGCCTGATGTAAAATGGCCTTGACTTCCATGTTGCTGTCATCTGCACTCGCATGGAATGTTCTTGTGAACCTCTAAGGGTGGAAAAGGGAGTTGTGCAGAATTATTATCAGATCTTGTAGGAGCAATGAGCAGCTCCCTTACCAGCAGCCTCTGTACCCTTGTTTAAATAAGGAACTCATAACCCCTAGCAGAGCTGAACCAGGTTTTTGGATAGCTGTCAGCCCCTGAGCAGTGAGCAGTAGAGAGTGTTTGCATTTCTTTCAGTTAACATAGTAAGCTTAAGCTTTAGTTTAGAACAACTGGTGTTTGTACTCTACACCATTGGGTCCTGTATAATTCAGTTTGAAAATTGTGTGATTTCATAAAGGGATGAACTCAGAAGTTACGAGGTTCTTTGATTAGAAGGCCTCTTTTTCTGCTGAGTCACCTGTGGAGTCTAATACTCACCATCTGTTGTGAAAGTAAGTTTCTGTAAAGTCTTAATGTCATCTTTCAAAATAACTTTAATGTAGTTTGTCAGATTTACTACAAACTCTACTATTTATTTCATTGTTACAGAAATAAGTCTTATTGATAACTTGTAAGATCTTGTGACTAGGAAACCGTGATAATGGGAAAAGGGCCTAGAAATATTTTTAGCAGCTTTTGGGAATGAAAATTTATTGTAGATATATTTAACTACATAGAGCCAATAATATTAGTTTAAATAACCTTTTTATTAGACTGTAGAAATTACCGCTTCCTAAAATTATCAATTATTAACGCCCTAAAAGAAGTTTTACTTCAGATCTAATTTACTATGGTACAAATACATTTGCTGCTGACCATAGAATCCCAGACTGGTTTGGGTTGGAAAGGATCTTAAAGCTCATCCAGTTTCAACCCCCTGCTATGGGCAGGGACACCTTCCACTAGACCAGGTTGCTCCAAGCGCTGTCCAGCCTGGCCTTGAGCACTGCCAGCGATGGGGCAGTCACAGCTTCTCTGGGCTACCAGTGCCTCAGCACCCTCACAGGGAAGAACTTCTACCTAATGTCTCATCTCAGTCTCTCCTCTTTCAGTTTAAAGCCGTTCCCCCTTTTCACTGTCCAAAGCCGCTTTCCAGATTTCTTGTAGCCGCTTTAGACACTGGGAGCTGCTCTGAGGTCTCATCTTCTGGAGCCTCTCTTCTCCAGGCTGACCCAGCCCAGCTCTCTCAGCCTGTCTCCAGGACAGAGCTGCTCCAGCCCTCACAGCATCTCTGTGGCCTCTTCTGGACTCACTCCAGCAGCTCCACATCCCTCTTGTGTTGTTGCCCCCAAAGCTGGATGCTGGACTGCAGAGGGGGGTCTCACCAAAGTGGAGTATAGAGGGAGAATCCCCTCCCTTGACCTGCTGGTCATGCTGCTGGACACTGTTGGCTTCCTGGCTGTAAGCACACACTACTGGGTCATATTCAGGTTTTCATCCACCAGTTCAAAGCAGAGACTCATGTGCACTAACGCATTTGCTTTTAAAGGAAGAAAATAAATTCAACTACTACACTTCAGTAGAAATTCTAATTTCACCCTGATATTGCACCATTGGTGGACTGTTAGCAAACCACATTCTTTCCAGCCTCAGAGGAAAGGTCTAAGTTTGTTTTCATATCTTGCTTATTTGTTTGCTGAGTTGGGTAAGTGACCAGTGAGTAGGTTTTTGCTGTGAATTATGAGAGTATGGAGTTCATGGATCAGCAGCAATTTCATTTGTAATTTTCTAAGCAGCTGTTGAACTGTAAGTGTTTTCAACCAGTCTCCACTGAATTTACTTCCAGAAGATGTAATAATTTCTGTTAATATACAGAAGAAAATGCAGGTAAGTCAATTCATGGTGCCACTTGTAGATATTTCAATAACAGATTGGAATTTTAAGTCCTGATTACAGAGGAATCATGAGAGATTCAAACTGTCATAAATTCTTTGAGTTACAGTGGGTTTAATCTTAACAATATGATGCAGAAAATTTGGATGACTTGCTTTGCTTTTTGTTTTCGTAACTTATTATTGTAATTATTATTTATTTTTTTGAGTTAAATGTAAATTTTTGCTGGAACTCCATTGTTCTGGGGCTAGCATCAAGATAGAGAAAGTTTTTAGCTGATGCAGAAATTTGACTTACTGGTGTTGTATGCAGAGTACAGTTTATTTTCCCTTATATGATGTCTCTGTATTGGATGTGTTTTTTTGATGATTTAGATCTAAGCCCGTGGGTTAGAGTTTCGTTGATGATGTGTACTTGCGGTTACTTCTACTTTCATCAGAAGGGTACTCTTTTCTGTTGTGGTGGTGGAAGAGGACACTTGAGCTGTTTTTACCCGCTCTATATGTCCTGTCTGTCTGGTTCACTTGTAGCTGCTTACAGAAGAATGTGTCAAACAGGAAGGATACCAGCCTAGGCCCATTATAAGCACTTGCAGACCATTTTATCTAATAGCAGTGAGAATGTTCTCTCTCTTAAATCTGTTTGATATCTAGTTTTCAGCCCTTTTTTTTTTTTAACCTTTTCCTTGTTTCCGTGGCAGCCTGTAACAGTTGGAATATGCTGCTATGCTATGTGGAAAACTCATTTTATTTAGCTGCGATACTTCACTGGCTGCTTCCCTGGAATTTTATTTTCCAGACATAACAAATAATTCCAAATACATCTTCTTTGTCCCACATGGAATTTTATAGAGACTTCTTATAAATCTCTTTTCACCACTCTTTTTTGTTTCTTTCCAATTATTCCTTTGTATTAAAAATGTCTCAATTAAGATCAGAGTGCATCTCCATTCATATGATACATATGACCTGATCTTAGATCCCATGGTCCTTTACCTGCTAACTCAGCTGTGACTTCTGCCCTGAGTTTCTGAGGTACCTGCATTCAAATGAGGCCTTGATGTAAACAGTTTGCTGATAAGGGGCAGTGCCTGGGTTCAGCAATTCACAAAGATTATCAGAGTAGAGTTATAATTGCTGGGTACAAGCTGTTTGGTCTTGACAAAGACAATATTTACAGTCTGTAAATATTATCAATTTAATTTGGTATATTACTTTATTGTTTCGTTTGTCTGATATGTTGCTCACTGATTACTTCGTAGTGCTACTTTGGATGTTATATATCTAATGCCATAATTATTTCTTTTACCTCCTTAATTGGGATGTAAAATTAAAATTGGATTTGGTTTTGACAGTGTTCTTGTGCTTGAATGGTAGTTTAGCACACTTAACACAGTGGTTACAGAGGTGCTTAATACATTTTATAGAGAAAAAAATAATTTTGGGGAAGGAGAGAAGAGCTTTAGGATATTCAAAGTAAGTTAATTGATCTTAACTGTGTACTAAAGTAATAATATCATATAGTGTAATGTGATGCATATTTGTATAGTCAATGTTTTGATTATAAAGTGTATTTATTGTAGCATGCAGCATTAATAGTTGAGCTTACTTGCACGGCCTGTGCTCCACTTACGGTAAGTTATAAAATCAAGGGCAATACTGTTGACCAGGTTTAATACTGAGCTGTGAAGACATGAGACAAATTAGAGATAAACTATAGGGCTTAGATTTAACATGTGTAGATGGATATCCCCTTTCTCTTAGAAACATAGTGTTGATCTTACTAAGTGGTTAATGTTTCCTAGTGCTCTGAAGGAGACTGGGCAACAAGCTGCTCTTGGAAGAGGTGAGCATCTGCACTCCTCACCCCCTTGTAGTGTTGCTCTGTGCCTGCCTGTGCTGAGCAAAGCTAGCAGCTCATTCTGTTAAGAAACAGTGAAAGACACTGCACTGCTTTGAGAACTGCATTTAACCCTTAGGTGTTTTTAGACTTTGATCTCATGGAAATTGTGTAAAGTGGCAAGCATTTTGAAAATGGTTTATGCATTTTAGTTCTTCTCAGACTGTAATAACAGAAAAAAAAAGTACTAAACATCCCAGAAAAAAAATTAATTACATGCGTGAGATCTCATTAATAGGGAAAATTTGAGGAGGAGGGGAATCTGAAACATCTGTAACAGTGGAATGAAAGATAAAGAGGTAAACTTGTGCCTTTAAATACGGAAAAGTATAAGGCAAAAGGATGAAATTATGGATTCCAAAAATTGCAAGAAATGAATGTGTTCTGTGAGGACACATTTACATAGATGAGCTTAGAAAGCAGGAGAGGCAGACAAGTGTACATGCCAGTGGTTTAGCTTTGCTCCTACAGCCAGAATAGTGATATACTTATTTCATCTGATGGGTATGTTGCGGGGCTGCTTTTAGCCGCTGCAGAGTGATAGAGCCAGAATATACAGCTGAACAGGGCCATAAATTAAAAATGTGACTCAACTTTTTGATCCTTTCATCATGGAGTTTATCACAACACCCTTTGCTGATATTATTGTAGACTTCAAGGAAAACTTCATACAAGAAAGACAACAAAGCAGTTACTAGACAGTCCGTGTTGACATGGAGTTACAGCTGAGAATGTAATTATGCCAAAAAAATTAAAGAGTTCTATACAGAAAATTCAGTCTTATGGTTCAACTTTGAAAGGTGTGCATAATGAAGTAAAGATATCCTGATATTAATACTTCTAAACATCATAAACTGATAGTAGGGGAGAGGGAGCATTGAAAAACCTTAAAATGAAAGTTTGCCTTAAGTGCTGGAAGTTAGGGTTGTAGGCAGAATTCTGAACAGTTTGTTACAAAACATTGAGAAAATTAAATGTGCTTTACAAATAAAACATTAGCTTATAGGTATGTTAAAATGTTTTATTTTACCCAAGTATTCTTTGTATTTTGTCACTTTGAAGATTTTTCCAACAAGCTGTAAGACACAGCCAGAAGAGTAAGGTGGTTGCTTTATTCTGTGACTGCATTAAGTGGTGTTTTGCATCTGGATATCTACAAAGAAAATTACTAGTGGCATGGTAATTCTTGATGTATTTACAGGGCCTTTTTTTAATTTGAGCAAAACACACAATGTCAGAGAATACTGATATTAAAATTTGTAAGGTAAAGCAGTCTGAGAGGAGAATGTAAATAAGGTTTAAAGCCATTTTCCAAATAAAGCCTTCCTTACTTGCAGTGTTCCTCTGTGTTTTTCTTCTCACCCTTTTCCTTATGGTACTTGATTAATTTTTCCCCATGAGTTATCTTTATGTTAATTAATGTAGTCAGACTCTTCATTCCCTCTTGTATATCATCTGCTATTACTATGTATTACTATATTTATATATATCACTACTTGTCTTTCAGCGCTTTCGTCAGTACTTGCTGCTTTATCACTTTTGTGAAGTTTTGGTTTTTTTTTCTACTATTACTAAGTTTAACATGGTGTATCTTTTTTTTTTTTTTTTTTACATCATCTTCTCAAGTACTCCTTAGTGAATTATAGATACCTGTTGTTGAGAAACAAATTACATATTGGTCTTTCTCAGTTTTCTGCTCCTTTGTTCACATTGCCAGTTATACTTGCCTAGTCATTGCTGCTTGTGATCTGTGTGTTTTCCAACAGGTTATCTTTTCTCAATTCTGAGGTGGCAGTTCGCTCTTGCATTTTATTTTTTTACAAGCATATCCAGGCTTTTATAGATTTTGGCTCTAGCATGTGCTCTCTTGTTCTCTTACCCATGCCAAGACATTTTGAGCAACTATTCATTGAGTTGTTTTAACTTCACTTTTAATATGATGCTTCCTCTTATTTTTCTGTAGTAGCCAAGTTCCAATCACAAAGGAAAAGAAAAAAAGGTTCCTCAGGGGCTTTTTCCTGTAGTTTTATCTAGTTTTTCTTTGTAAATCCCTTATAAATAACGATCCTGTCTCTGCTCTGTAAATGACTAATCCAGGCACAGAGTCATTGATATAAAAAGCTTTTAAGACAGCAGATACAGTGTCCATGCCACTCCCTGTGGGGATATTTTTTTCAGACAACATATTACACGTTAAAACCGTAACTGTTAGCTGACTTTCCTACTCCTTCTCTTCAGATGCCTTAATCACTATGCTGAGTACCTAAAAGATTTCTTAGAGTTCCTGGAATGGAAACTTGAAGTTTATAATTTTGTAGAACGTAAATGTATTTGTGATAAGGAAAAAGCTGGGCTCTAGCTTAAGCCGCCTTCTTTATCCTCTCCACTAAGGAAGGGCTAATTCAATCTTTTTCCCTTTTTCTTAAGTTTAGGAATATTTTACATATGTGGAGGACTGTTATATGTACATTAGTGCATGTACACTAGCTGGTGTACACACAGTTACAATTGTTTGTGTGCTACACTTTTGTAAATTAGCCCATGAGACTGCAAGGTAGTTGCCTGGAAAATGGACAGTGTGCCATTATGAGCCATCTTTGAAACAGTCCTGTGCAGACTCTTACAGGAATTCAGAAGTGAAAGAAAAGAGCAGTCTGCAGCATACTAATCGATTGAGTTAAGACCACCTTCTTTCTTCCTGCACTTGCTTACCTAGTTCATTTGCTGTAGCAAGAGCTGCAGACCTCAGCGATAAAATAATTTCAGCTATGCAACTCCTATTCACTTCCAAATGAGTTCTGTTTTTTGCAGCTAATGAAGCTAGACACAATAATAGATGGGCATGTAAGTTGGTGACTCATCAGAGTTGACACCTGAAGAAACTAAATCAAGGTTGCACAGAGCATCTTAAGTTGGGCACTTAATTTCACAAAGCACAAAGATAATGTATTTTTTGCATGTGATTTGTCAATTCTTTAGACAAAGAAAAACCTCTATACATGTGTTTGGATAGTCAAGAAGTAAAAAGAGGTATTGGAATGAGCTAACATTCCAATATGAGAAAACAAGTTTACTTTTTCCTAGCAAAGCGGGGAAAAAAATTATGTGAAAAAGGGGAACTCTCATCTTGCATACTTTTAAATGAGGAGAGAAGGATAAAGGCATTGCTTGGGGACAGCCTAGCTAGTTTTGTGCGTTATCTTTTCACGGTCATAATCTGTAAATAGTCTTTAATATACTCTAAATAATTGATTTCACGAGAAGCTGAACTAACGATGGGCGATTTCTAGTGTATCTGTGGTGATCAACGACTGAATTGCACAAAAGCTGCTGGTTGTACTTGTGAAGTGTGAGATGCTCAGTATGAGAGATGATGTTCTGAATGCCGTGGAATTCTGCAAAGGATTTCGAAGAAGCTTGAAACTTTTTGGACATGAAAAAAGCTACATAGGCAAACACAGCTGGAGAAGAGGTGCTTGTGCTCCACCTGAAGCTCCTCTGGGAGAAGCAGCAGTGTTCACGGTGTGTCTGTGTCTTTCCCCAGGCTCAGTTAAAGGCTGAGATAGATTAACGCTGGGGTCATGGTTCAGGCAGTGCTTGAATGACCTCTTTGGCTTTTGTTCATCTACCTGCTTTTGTAAAATTGATTGGGACGTTTTATCCCCAAGATCAGTCAGATTTGGTTTAGATAGTTCAGAATTTATTAAGCAGCATCCTTATAGACAGAAATGCGCATGTCTCATTTCCTTTTTTCAGATAAAAGAAGCACAGAAACTTTTCATGTAGATGATGACTTTAATTTAACGAGGGAAATCGGATGTTTTAGATAGAAGTTGTTTTGGCGGTGTTTTGACATTTCCAATAGCATTTTATGAAGCGCACCAGCTGACATCATTGACAGTTCTTCAGCTTTCTGCTCCAGCTCTGTTCGGTGGCTTTTTGTGCCTGTGGAGTTCTGTCAGGCCTTTGGCAGTGCCCGCATGTGTCACAGCCCGCAGCAAGGCCTGGCCTGGTGCTCTGAGGGAGGAAGGGTGCTCAAAGGATTCTGTTCCTCTCTTTTTGTTCTTGTTGCTTTGTTTTCTTTCTTGTGAGGTAGTTTTGGGTGTTTTATTTTGTGGAGTCTAGAGCCTGTCACATCAGTTGCAGATCTTGGGGGAATTACTTCTCTTTTTTGGTTTGTTTTTTTTTTTTAGGACTTCTTTTTCATTTACTTTCTCTGAGAGACACTCAGAAATAGGGCTAAAAATAGGAGTCACAGAGGACTGAGGAAAAGATCGATACTTCATGAGGGAAAGCAGAAAGACTGAGGGAAAGAGGGTGGATCTTGGCTGTGTAATCTTCCTGTGATAGGCTTTTGCTTCCTAACTTCCTGGTAAGTGGAGGTATCATGTTCTGTGGAGTTTTGTGTTGGGTATTGGGAGAAATTTAGGCATTGACTAGCGACAAGTTTATTTCTCTGACAAAGATCCTTTTGGCAAAAACATTGATGAAAGTGTGTTAAAGGTTGGCGGTATGTGTGGGTCACCGCCGGGCTGTTTTGTCAGCGTGAACCTGTAGGTGAGGCGAGGACACTCATAGAAAATGTAAGGAAGGGTGGACGAACTCGTGGTGTTAATGTCTTTGATAGATGGTTTCTGAGGAGAGCTTGAAGTTCTTTGAAGCAGGAAATGTGGATTTGTGCAGTTTGGTTAGAAAAGTCTGCCTGGATTTCCAGAAGGACTAAAGTGGAATCCTCACTCTCCTGAATGGAGGGAAGCTGAGAGAACAGCATTGCTCAGTCTCAGGAAGAGAAGGCCTAAGGGGGATCTTACCCACTACCTTCAAATAATGAGAGACTAGAGAGAACAGGAAGCTAGACTCTTCATGCAATTCCATAATAATAGGAAGACAGTTTACGGGTACAAGTTAAAACATGGGAAATTCCACTTTGACATAACAGAAGACACTTTTGCTGTGAGGCAGTTGAGTACTGGAGGCATAAGGGCTCAGGGAGGCTGTGGGAGCACGGTCCTGAGACATACTTAGAATTCTTCTGGGCAGCCTGATCTGGTTGGCCCTGCTTTGTGAAGGGCTTGCACTAACTGACAGGAGGGTATCGCACCAACTGAAATTATTCTGTGGTTCTAAGGAAAATCAGCTGTGGGTTTGTCCTTGCGGGAACAAACATTTGGTAAAAATCATAGGGAAATAGAACAAGAATAAATTATCTGTTACTTTAAATCATAATTATCTGTTTATTAATCCAAAACTGGTGAATTAAACCTTTAGTTACCCAGAAGAGCATATAGTAAGGCATCTATAGCATGTGTAGCCTCTTCTAGCATGGTGGAACAGAGATCCATTATTTCTCCTTTAAGGGAGTACTCAGTATCTTTAAAAGAGCTTGGGGGTTTATTGTAATTGCTACAAAGTACAAAAAGGGTATATTGGTACATGTTAAGTGCAAAGTATTGGCACAAAGCGGTAAGTCTTAGCTGAAATCAGTTCATCAGACGTAGCATATTTCAAGGCCTTTGCTATTATATCATCCCACATTTAAATTGCATTATAACAAAAGACACCTGGTACCAAGCTTCAGTTCACAGAGCGGGTACTCATAACATGTTGATAACTAGCCTAACAGCCTAGGGCTAGGACTGTGTGTAATGAAGTAGGCATAGTTACAATGCCTAAGGCCTCTTGTTAAGCAATGGCGGTAATATTTTTACTCTGCCATTGGCTACAAAAATGTTTACCCAGTTATGTTCTATTAGTATGCTCCTTTGTTGGGCTCTTCTCCTGTCACTGGGCACCACTGAGAAGCATCTGGTATTTGCACCCTCCTATCACGTATTTGTATATGGAGAAAGCATCACCACCCAAGAGTGAGGAGCAGCTTAGACTCCTACTGGGCCCCTCACCTTACAGGGGGAAGTTTTTGTGGTTGCATGTCAAAAGCACAAGTGATGGGTGAGTCTAGATATGAAAACAGTCTTTGAGAAAAACACTCTGAAAGGGTAAATATACCTAAATAGACTTAGTTCAAATATTATTCATTGCTGTATCTGACATTTAATTTTCAGATGTACCTCCAGGCTATTATGTTTATCTTGCTGGATGTGAGGAGATTCTGACAACATGCAGCCAGTCTGGTTCCATATATGCAGTGATAGGCTGTAGTACTGACGTTTTGCTCCTAGAGCCTGTTGGCATTGTAAATAATTTGAAACTATCACCTCTTTGCTCGGTAGTGCTCTGAAAGGTGAAGTTAAGAATGAGAAATAAAGGAGAAATTTATGTGTATGCATATTTGAAACAGAAAAGAAACCTGTCTCGAAGTTGTGTTGCGCCTCGATCTTGAGCATTAAATGTAGTTCTGGCCATCTCACTTCCAAAAGTATATACCAAATTAGAGATAAAAAAACCAAGCAATTAGGAAAAGAGTGGCAAATAGGGGAGCAGTTATGCACTCTTGGCAAAAAAGATCCCAGGCTTATTAAATAAAATTATCTGGCAGCAGCTTTAAAAATAGAGTGAGTTATCTTCTTAAGGAATACATAGCTAAACTGCAGGTTTTATTGAAACACTGTGTATGTCTATGGAGATAAAAACTACAAATTATAAGGTGATAGATCTACTAGCAGCAACTAAATCCAATAGTCACAGTGTGGCGTAACAACCTGCAGTTCAGGTAAATTCATCTACTGTCAAATGCAAGATTCATCTAATGATGACTTGTATTTTTGCTCTTCCTGATGCCTAGTGCTGATTACTGCATGTGAAAATCCATTTTATTAGTTTTTTTTCATCAGATCTATGAGGAATGTTTTTCTTCCCAAGCATTCCCATACAATACATGTACAGGAAACTGCAGCAAGGAGTAGTGCTCACAGAAACAAATCTTGGAACCACTGGTACCAATAACTTGTTCCAGAAATGAATTGTGGAACCACTAAGTAAACAGGTGGAAAGTTTCAGAGGAGCATAAACCCAAGAATACATTGGAGTCAGTGCTTTTCTTCCCTCCTCAAGCATAAGTGTCCTCTTTGATCACAAACTTCTCATTCAGCTGAACACTGAAGTGAACTAAAGTGAATCGAGGCAGTGCAGGGAGTCACCCCCTGTGGCTGCTGGGATGTCTGCAGTTATGGATGCTTCCAAGTGCAGAAGCTTTAAGACTTTACTAGGAACAAAGAGCTGCCTTTGGGAAGCAAAGGCTCCTGAGCTTTTTACTCATGTTCATGTCATTTACTGTTGTTCAGGTCTTAAGTTATCTGACAAAAAGGTTGGTGTTTTGTGAGAATTACTACTTCAAGCCATCAAAGGATTAAAAGATCTATTTTCTAAGATCATTCAGTATGAATACTGGATTGCAAGGTTAGTGGCTTTGGTTATTAATTACTTTTCTTCTGTTTCTCAGTCAGTGATGTTAACGTCAAGATGAGAAGCAGCTTACGGTTTTCAAATGCAAATACTGTAGAGCCATATCAAAACAGTATCATCTGCCATAAACTTAGAGTAAGGAAGTTCTCCTTGTCAAATTTTTAAGACTTGAACACACAAAGTGTACTATTTTTTTTTATGTGCTAAATTATGTAGGTGTACTTTTTTTACTAGTAGTTCGTGAATTAGCATGCCTTTTTCCTCAAGAGCATTATTTGCCTTTTTGTCAATTTCATTACTGTGAAATCCTTTGGCAGTGTTGACTGTCAGCTTTAATTCTATCTGTTCTAAATAATTCAGTTGGCTGTCAGCATCAAACTTTGTCTGCTCCATTATTAAGCTTTCTTTCAGAGCATTTGTATCTGTTACTTATCATACTTCTGTCAACACCAAAGCTTAGAATAGATCTGTTGAAAGGTTCATTCCATTCTGAAAACTGACCATTTTTGCTAGTTTTGCTTTCCTGTATTTTAATCTGAAAACTTTATATCGTATGTCAACTTCCTTAAGAACAAAGATGAGGAAGATCATTATAGGACTTTGAATATATATGTGTTTCATAAATGTATGACTTTGAGCTATGTGTTGATACCTTATGGAGCTCAAATAGGCTTGTGAAGCATTGCTTCACAAAGGTTAACATCAAGCCTTGAATAGGCCTATCTGTTCTGTAGTGGGATTTAATGGTATGTAGTTCTTTGGGTCACTCCTGAATTCTTTAATTTTCCCTTTTTTATTCTAACACTCAGGGTAATTTAAGCAAGTAGCAGTAATTGGAGCTTAGGAATTTCATAGGACTGGGTTTCTTTACAGTGAGCATTAAGTTTCTATCACTTTTTACTATAAGAATATGTACTTTTTCTTCTTTTTATCCCAGCAAGGGGAAATAATTGTTGGCATGAATCATTGTCGTCCTCTTTGTAAAAATTTCTGATGGTCTTCAGTGTATTTTTTCCCATACTTGTAATGATGGAATTGTTGCCTTCACTGTTATCTTCTGGATCAAATAGCATTTCAGTTTTTTAAAAATATGGCCATTTAGAATTGTATGAAGCACAAGTTACATGCATAAAGTCATCAACTTCTTTATCTCATTCAGAAATTTGAACTTCTTAATGTAATATAGTGTATGCAGTGAGCTTTATGATAGTCAAAACAGCTTTCCTGATGTTTTTGACAACCTTTGATACTCCTTATTAGCTGTTGGTGCAGTTAACATTGCTGATTGTTTTAAATCAGTTTCAGTTTTAGTGAACTGAAATGGATTA
The DNA here is from genome assembly GCA_032466535.1 of Forpus xanthops. Lineage (NCBI taxonomy): Eukaryota > Metazoa > Chordata > Aves > Psittaciformes > Psittacidae > Forpus > Forpus xanthops. The sequence continues at coordinate 3,209 of JASSUY010006226.1, read as the reverse complement.
CAATAAGGTTTCCATACTGGCTGTGACATCTTTCTTTAGGCTGAATTTGATTGTAAAAAGCCAGCAGAAACAGTCAGACTAAATCTTTGATTAAGAAAAAAGTGTTTTCTTATGTTTAGCTTATGTAAACCAGAATAATACGGATTTCTGAGTCTTGTATTATGGAGGCGGTAAATTCAAGATGCTTTAGTAGCGATCCCTTTGAATGTGCCTCTTTCTCTGCTAATGATTGTGTATGTTATCTGTACGTGACATCATCGGGCACATAAAGAGCACAGAGTTGGAAGTGTAGGTGGCAGTCAGGCGTTGGAAGGAGAGAGCACAAAATGGCCGTAAGAATGATTAAAGGCCTGTAATGACCAAAATTTACTCCATTCCAGAGCCTAGATTCCATTGCAGATTTTCTCAGGTTTAACACCACATTGCAGTAGAGAAACCTGTCTCTGCCCTCAAGTATTTCTTCATGATACCAAGTAACAAATGACTTTATTTCTCCTCCTCATTGCTATCTGGTGGAAGTCTGTTGTATTCATAATGTTTCTCATCAGCTGAAGACTCACAGTGGGGCTAACACAGTTCTCTCTAATGGCATTTCTGAGCTTTATCTAATTAAAAAAAAAATTGCTTGGGAAGATTTTTAGCAAAATCAAGATGTGTAAATCCAGGAAAAGGAGCTTGCCACACAATCCTTGTACTCTGTAACAGTTACATTTGTTCTGAAATCTAGAATAGCATTCTTGAAAATGTCTAGACAGTGAGAGAGTGGAAGAGAAGCCAGAAGTTTCTGCTGTAGATGTTTACTATGAGCCATCAAAGCAAGAGAGCCCATGTACAAAAGCTTCATTGTTTTTTTTTTAATCACTATGTAGAGTGGTAGGATGTGCAGTAGGCATTGAGGTAAAGGGACTTAAACTTAGCAAGGTGTTTTCAAAGAGTAGAATATAGCAAGTTAAGGATTGTCCAGTGAATTCTTATGGTGTGGTAGTGACAGTTTTTTGATATAGGAGGTGGAGAACAAAAATGGAAAACACTCTCCTTTAGACCTAATTCTCATTATAGGGATGGCAATTCAAATAAGCTCAGTCATTAGACTGTTCTGTGAGAGCAAAGTAAAGGGCAAAATAATGGTCTTCTAAAGTGGAAAAGACTATACTGAAAAAGTAGATACACTGAAAAAGTAGGTACAAAAGAAGAGCTTCCTTTTCCAAATTACACTTAAGTCTTGAAATTACATTGTTATATTCAAGACTTGAAATATAACTTGAAATTGCATTCAATTATATTTAAGACTTAAGTGCAAAATAACCTAAAGCAAAGGAAAAATAGAACTATAACAACTGCTTTGAATCATGTGCTATGCAGTGGTCTAAAAATCAAAGAATTAAAGGTAAATAGGAGCTGTAGGAACATGCTGGTCAAAATCATAGCAATGCATAAAATAAGTAAAAAAATATGAAGGGTTGCAAAATTATGTAAATTAATAAGCAGAAGGTCAGTTAGATAACAGAACTGCAGCAAGAGAATGTACCTTCCCTGTGTATACTCAATATTAGGTAAATGGTAAGGAGTTGACATTGCAGGGGGATTTCAGAGAATGTATTGAACATATTTTGGTAACTGAGAGTTATTTGGTTTTGGTTTTGTAGGAAGGTAGACAGACTTACCTGAACCATTAGAATTGGTTTTGACAGTTGCCTGTGATTATTTGATAAGGTTTTAATTGCATGAGGCTATCCTTTTTGATTTTCCCCATTGGCATTCTTGCTGATTCAGTCAGTAATAGTTCATTGTCTTAAGTTGTTCAAAGGATGAATTAAGGCTGTGTCCTTTGCGTACTGCTTCACTGGCAGCAGAAGTTGGGCCGTGTAGAGTCCATGCACCAGGAAGAATTTGGGAATAAATCAATAAAAGGGTGTTATGTTCCTGCATGTGCCGCAAAAGCTGAAATTTAACAAAGTATTTAGGCTAATGTCTTTATAGAATCCTGGCTTCTGTTTTCAGTAAAACGTTTCAGTTTTCAAGCACAGAGATCAATAAAGAGTTAGGAGCCCCCATGGGATTTAGGAGTCTCAGCATCTATTTGGATGTGTTTCAGCTGTCCCAGTAGAGCTTCCATTTAGATTAATGATTAACGCCTATTGATTCCTATGAGGTAAGATCTACTTCAGTGTTCTTATGTGATTGTGAACAAACCACATAAAATAAACTTTTTTACTGGCATGAGTAATTTCTGGTTAGTTTCAGGCAGCTCTCTTCTGGGAACAGTAAAGGAAGTGTTACAGAAGTATACCATGGCCCAAGTTGAGCAGTGAAAAATCATGTGGATTAAAACCAGCACTTACAGACATGTAGAAGTGGGTTGTTTCTCATGATCTAAATGGTAACCGGGGAGAAAGGTATAGGAAAGGTACAGTGAATTTTTACCTCAGACTTCACTGGCAACTGCTCTGACCACACTATCCAAGTCTTGGAAGGCAGATGCAGGGATAGTGAGAATGAAGACCCTGGGCCCACTGTAGGAGAATCTGGTTGGAGACCATCTTAACCTGAACTACACAAGTCCATGAGACCTGATGAAATCCATCTGTGGGTCCTGAAAGAGTTGCCAAATGAAGCTTCTAAGCCACTGTCCATCATATTTGAAAAATCATAGCTGTCAGGTGAAGTTCCCGATGACTGGAAAAAGGGAAATATAACCTCCATTTTCAAGAAGAGGAAAATGGATGAGGCCCAGTCAGCCTCACCTCTGTGCCTGCCAAAATCTTGGAGTGGATTCTCCTGGAAGGCATGCTGAGGTACATGAAGAACAACAAGGTGCTTGGTGACAGCCAGCATGGCTTCACTAAGTGGAAGTCCTGCCTGACCAATTTGGTAGCCTTCTATGATGGGGCTATGAAACTGATGGACAGGGGTGAAGCAGGTGATGTCCTCGACCTGGACTTGTGCAAAGCATTCAATACTGTCTCACATGACATCCTTGTCTCTAAGTTGGAGAGACATCAATTTGATAGATGGACCACTTGGTGGATAAGGAACTGGCTGGATGGCCGCACACAAAGACTTGTGCTTAATGGCTCAATGTCCAGCTGGAGACCAGTTAATGACTGGTGTGCCTCAGGGGTCGGTGTTGATACTGGTCTTGTTCAACATCTTTGTCAGTGACATGGACAGTGGGATTGAGTGCACCCTCAGCAAGTTTGCCGATGACA
>JASSUY010006225.1:0-21602 GCA_032466535.1 Forpus xanthops | reverse complement strand
TAAACAGGGGAAGTTTAGATTGGATATAAGGAGGAAATTCTTTACTGTAAGGGTGGTGAGGCACTGGAATGGGTTGCTCAGGGAAGTTGTGAATGCTCCATTGCTGACGTTGTTCAAGGCTGGGTTGGACATAGCTTTGGGTGGCATGGTTTAGTGGGAGGTGTCCCTACCCATGGTAGGAGGGATTGGAACTGATGAACTTAAGGTCGTTTCCAACCCTATCTATTCTATGATTCTAAGAAAACAATTTGGTTTTAAATAAGAACAAAGCCAGTGTTTTCATCCAGCTTTTCCTATGCTTAGGCAGAGCAGGGGCATAAAGTGATTTTTGAGTTTTATACTTAGGATTCCTGTTAAAATCTACGTGTTCTGATGAATGCTGAAAGCAACAGAATATATACAGGTAGGGGTGTGCATCCCAGAGTAGATCTCATTTTCTTTGTCCTCCTTTGCAGCTTGTCTTGCCTCTTTATGTTCAGCCTAGTCAATAAACCAGTCTGAGAGCTGGCAAACTAGACATAAGATGATTTGAATTTCTCAGGTTCATTCAGACTTACTGATCAGAATAAGCTGCTAAGTCAGAAGCTCAGATCAGCACCATTTGGTGCTGTGCATTATTCACAAGACACAGCCTCCTGGGAGAGCTGGAGTAGAAGCTGATGATGCCTTTTTGTCTATGCAGGATTTAGGCATGAATATCTTAGAGCAACTTTGCATCAACTTTGCCAATGAACATCTCCTGTGTTTTTTTCAGCCAGACTGTTGCTGCCCAGGGAGAGGTAACTGGAAATCATGCCAGCAGGTGAATGGCAGCACATACAGAATGAGCTGAGGCGGCCTCAGCTGAAGAATCTCCTTTAGTGGGGAAGCAGGAGGCTGAATAGGCTTGGCCCTCTTAAGCAGTACCCACAGAATCCTAGACCAAAGAACTAGCTATTGAATATCTTTTACTAATTCTGTAGTAAATTTAAAAAAGGGTAGTTTGTTAGTGCCTTGCTCCCTGTTTGTAAATGAGTTGGTGAGGATCAAGGAGCCCAGACCTCAACTGGTACTTTTAAAGCCTGTTTGGTACATTCACTGTAGCATTTTATGTACCACTCATGTCCTGGAGATGAAAGCATATTTATCAGACCTGCTGCCTTTTGCAGTTCACTTTGTCACTCTACTTAGAAGCTTTCATCTCTTAAATTAGGAAAATCATCAGTGGCTTTAGAAGAAGTTTCATAAGACAAAACCAGACAACTCTAGGCAAATTCCCAACAGCAGTGAAGCACTAACTTCCCGATTTATAAACCAGATCCCTCCATCTGTTCATGGCTGGATTTGACTGGTTGGTTTTTAACATGCAGAAGGAATATAGACAATAGCAGTTAGCTTGGATTCCTAGTTCCAAGATGTACAGTGAGCCATGCCTAGATGTCATTGCTGAAAAAAAACCCCACGGCATCTTTTGCATCCTGGATGACCACATTTCACTGACTCAGGTGAGAAGCTCTTATCCTCTTACGTGATCCCTCTCACAGGATGGTTATGATGAGGCAGTTATATAGATTGAATAGGGACTGCGTTTGCACAAGTATTAGACATATTTGCCTTTCGTTTAACAGCAGCTTTTCAGCCTACTGAGTATGTTGCAGCAGCAGGAAATGTTTACCTAGGACAGCAAGGTAGGTGGCCAGGCATCTCCTCATATTGGCTCCTGACCTGGTCTGCTGGGGGATATCCTGCTGCTGGAATGGTGAAGGGACTTCCCTGCGTGGCTCCCAACACTGAGCAGAGATTCCAGGGGAAATACAGCTGTTGTCAAAACCATTACAGTAATGTGCCTGTGCTAACGCTGATATTGTGACAGCTGGAGTACAGGATGCAGGGGAAACAGCCAAGACAGGACAAGGCTTAGCAGAGGAAGACCACATGCAGACTGGCTGATTGTATTAATAGTCTGTTTGGTCCATATAGTAAAGTGAGTCAACGGTCTGCCTAAATTTTGTTGATATTTCCCTCATTAAAAATTCTTTTCACATCCCTCTAAAAAATGTTAGAGGAAGCTGAAGAAGACCTTGGTGCCATTTAATACCATGATTTTAATCTCCAGATCTTCGATTAAAAAGAGGAAACACTGCCAGGTAACACTTCTTAGGATCAGGTATACTGCAGGAGCTATTCTTAATTAGACAGAGCTGGTGCCTGGGTGGGGCAAGGGCAGGGATGGCTTTAGACAAGCTCCTGGAAATGATTCATGAAGGTGTCTTTCACTCTCTGGCTGCCATAAAGAAAGTCAAAGAATCACAGAGACTGGAGCCTTCTCTCCCTGAATGAATTGGCAAAGGTAGCACAATTGCAGCCAGTTTGTACGTCTCTACTTGAGCTAGGTTGCCTCACACAAGACATATTATTCCGCTTGTGGCTTCCAGAGCTGCTGTTCTGCTCAGTCTATAAAGAGTAATTTATATTGCTCTTCTAGTTGACTAGTTCAGTTTCTGGTGTTTTCCCAGTGATTGATAAACGCTTTTCAATCTGCAGTGACCCTTCCCTGACTCTATGGGTACCTCAGGCTGCTGAAGTCCTTGGCCTTTTGGAAATCAACCTTTTGGGTCTGTATTTGGGTGAGAACAGGATGGCAGTGACTTAAGAAGATGGAAAACTGTGTGAGGAGAAAGCTGGTTCTGTCAAATGGATTGAATGCATTTTGCACAAGCTATTAAAAAGAGAATTTAAATCAGGAACTCAGACCACTTGTCCCTACAACAGCAACTAACATCCCCATAGCTGTCAGCCTAATGAGAGGGGGCCCAGTGCAGCTGCTGGCATGACTAGCAAAGACTGAGGCAGTTAAGGTCAGTGTTGCTGTTGGAAGATTGCAGAGGTTCCTTTTTTCAGGCCATGCCGTGCCCAGAGCAGTGCTTGTTTCTGTTCCTGCTACTTCCTACTTGGACAGGATCCAGCTTTTCTTTCTCCCAGGTAACCACAATAGCACAGCTCTTTTGAATCTGTTCATGTTTCTCCAGTGTTTGCTTGCTGAGGTCTCTGTACATGCAGTAGCAACAATAAAGGTCTCAAAGTTCACCTGCTGCAAAGTTTCTCCTTTCGCCTGCCCCACAGCCCTGCCCTTTGGACTTTAGCATGCCTACTGTCTTTCTCAGCCCAACCCTCATAACTTCCCATCCTGTCACACCATTCTGCAACATAGATGAGCAGAACAGAGAGAGGGAGAGACAGAGACCTTCATTTTAATCTTGGAGTAGGAATCAGGTGAGTAGGGCATGGGATGGGAAAGGAAAGGGCAGAGCTATAAGGGTGTTATAGCCTGGGACATGGCTGTAATGACTACACCCATGGACAAGTTCATCCATCCATGTCCAGGCTGTGTTACCATATTTGTGGATGCTGGAGGAGAGGAATGTTTCTGACAGCTTCTGTGTGCTTTTGTCTTGAGACACACCAGGTGCTAGGCAAGGGAGGAAAGGTGTGGCAGGGATGCTGGACATGTGGTGAGGGCTGTTGCTGTTGAATTGTATTGTGCAGGGCAGGTGGCATTTCAGCAAAGCTAAAGGCTTTGCCTGGGCATCCCCTTCTCAATACAGAGATGAGTCCCAAGAAGGCCCTGCAGCTCTTCTATCATTTTCTTTGCTGGAGCAGGACACCAGCGCCCACTCATCCACAGTGTCCCCAGAAGTAGCTGGAAGTGACCTCATATACATCTTTTCCCACCCCCCATCTCATTTTAATCTCTTAACAGCAGGAATTAGAGGAAAGGAAACGAAGGAGGTGGTCCCTGGCCAGTGGTGACACAGAGGACAGTTCCAACCAAGGAATGGTAAGTTGTCAAATAGTCATGGAGAGTTGGAGATAGACCAAGACAGGTACTCAGAATGTTCTCCCTCCCCTATGCCCATGTTTGCTGGGAAACAGCCCACATGTGTGCTGGAAACCTAGCAAGAATAGGGCTTAGCCTGGTATAAAGAGCCTTCTAATTAAAACTATCTCAATAGTTCAATGATTCCCAGTCTTTGAGCAGAGTCAGGCACCACAAAGTGGTCCTGAGGCAGAGTACTGTGTTTGAAGCTCTGGACCTGGTCTTTGGAGCTGGAAAGAAGACTAGTTTTGACAATCATCTTCTACTGTGAAGCGTGGGAATGAGACAGTTCTGGACAAAAATATCTATAGAAGGTGTTTTAGAGGAAGGGAGGCATTACAGGCTTCATAACAAGCTTAACCTGTACCAACTGCTGTAAGTATCACTGCTAAGTAATATTATTTGTATGTTTAAACCAGGCATACATTTGCTACTGTGTGTGTACCAAGAAAATGTGAACTGACATATTCCAAATCCCAGATTTACCAGTAGCAATGGGAATACTTAGCACTGGGTGCTCTTGCAATATTACCTGCTTCCTCAGGTGTGAATCTAGGGCTGTGCATAGTCACAGGCTCATTTCCTGAATACGCCATTGAAAAGGTAGACTTAATGTCAAATATCTTCTTACAAGCCAAAAAAGATAAAAAACACCATGAATCTGTCTTTAGGCATTGCTGAGGGTTTATGTGGAGATGGCAGAATAGTATGCTGGTGAGGGAAGGCTTTACTATGCAGATATTGAAATCCACAAAAACCAACCCCCAAAATCTTAGGCTTTGTGTCTTTGGTTTGATTTCCTTGTGTCGTAATCTGATTAGCCCGTTTGAAATGCCCTGATGTTATATGCAGACATTGATGCTGATGAACTGTGCTGCACTGGCTCATTTGCTTCCTACCTTGCACAAACGCACGCACCATACAAGGTGAAACACAGTGAAAAATCAAGGCTCATTGGCCAGCTCCTCATTTGATTTATGCAGGTACAGATCTGAGCTTCCTTAGGAACCTCTAAAATAGTGGTGTGCATCAAAGATCAGAATCAGGTCTTTATGCTGTAGCACTCTTGAAGACAGAAAAATAAAAACAGGTAAAAGAGCAGGAGGAAATGGCTCTTACCCTCCACCTGCAGTCTCTTCTACGCAATATGCCAATCTTGCTAGTAATGAGATGAGTCAAAGAAAGTCAAATGAGTCAAAGAAAGTGAACTTTGCTATCATTTCCCCTTGTGGCAGTTGATTTATTTAGAAATTACCCACCTTTCCGTCCTTTGCAGACCCATATCTTATACTTGTGTATTAACATACTGCCCTATTTGTAATGTTTCTGAATGTTGCATAGGTGGAAATCGCTGGCTTTGCTCAGATGCTCAGTACTTGCTCTGGCCACTTTTGCAAAGGCAGCTTTGTCCAGTCTCAAAAGAACAACTCAGATTCATATGCTGTTTCACTGGTACCCCAGTGACTGATTTGCTCACTCTCTGTACAGGATGTGGGGCTTCTGGAGATCCCTGCAGAACTTGCTGCCCTCCTGCAGGTAGCTGAAGGTGAGGAATCCTCCCTCTCTCCTTCCCTCCCTTTCCTGCACTGTTTTAGTTAATTTCCTTGTTTTCTAGCAGTTAAGTATGTGCTTGTTCTACCTGCTGCCTGTCAGCCGGGTGGTATCTGAGTTATCATTATTGCAGTGCAAATATGTTAAAAGAATATGGTGTTGAGTATATTGTTTCCCAACACCACAGGGTGGAAAAGCAACTTGGACCAGTGAGCAGAACTCCAGATTAAAGTGCGATATCTCCGTTACCTTTTTGGCTCCTCTTATGAACTGTGCTGGTAGAACTGATGACAGTGATTGCCATTGGTCAGGGCAGTGTGACAGCAAGCTGGTCTCTTGCAGAGCTTAAGCCCATCTGTTTTCTACTCACAAATCTTTAAGGAAAATGAAGGTGAAGAAGTCAAAAGTACAATTTTAGCACTGTTGAAGAAATATTTTTGTGTTTTCATTCAAAATTACTTCTTCAAAAGTAATTACTGTTAAACATAGAAGTCGGTAGAAATGAGACAACCACTTAAGATGTAACAATCAAATGAAACATTTTACTGGGGATGGAAAGTTTGTTTGTTTATTTGTTTTTGAATTGCCAAAATGCCACTGATAGAAATAATTTCCCAAGTTGTTGACCTCATCTTGAGCATCAAATTATCTGCAGTTTTGTTTCCTCTGTAACTCTGTACAACCTATGTCTTTGAGTTGCACATAGGTTGAGGCAGTATCTGCCTTTTTATGTTAGGACAGCATCTAACAAAATGACAGCTGTGTCTTTGGTCTTCTATATAGTACAGTAAAAGACACAATCAGGCAGTAGAGTCTTGTGAATTGGAGCGGACTTTGTTGGATACCCAGATACCTCATCCTTCAAGGCATACCCCTCTAGGGACTGCCAGCTGGTTTTGTAAGCACATTACCTAGAGTAGCTCCAGGAAAAAAACCACACTAATACTGCTGAAAATGAAAGCAGATGAGAGGTAAAGAGTGGGGAAGAGGACAGCATCAAGGGGACACATTAGTTTGGAGATTGAGAAATGCACAGAAGCTGTGCAGCACTGAGAAATATCTCCATTCAGGAAGGCATTTGCTCCTCTGTTATCTATGGTAAGCCCCTTATACAGTGCCTCAGCATGAAGACCTCTCATTTACTTGTTGACTGAACAGTTGTCAACAGTATCTCTGGGTAGGTTCAGTGTTTCCTGACTTGTAAGCACTGCTTAACAGAATTGAAACTGCAGGCGTTGACTGCCCTCTGGGTGTTACCCAGAGATAAGACTCTGAATGATCAGAGCTGTAAAAGCTCTCCTAAAGTTAGGCCTTATAGTCTCAAGGAAGTGAGGCTGTGCCTGCTTGGGGATCTGAGGCATCAGGGTGGACTAGTTGAATCTGGAGCCAGGGGCCTGGTAGAGGTGCTTGAGGAAGGTTAGATGCATGTTAGCCATGTACTGCATGGTGAGCTCTGGCTGCCTTTCCAAATGCCACAACACAGGACCTCTTTCTCTTGCAGGTCAATACCGAGCACAGGCAAACCAGATAACTGAGGCATTGTCTCCTGAAATCAAGGTCAAAGATGATCTTTCCCTCCCACCAACCATCAACAGCTATCCTTTCTCCTCCTTCATTAAGTCATGCTTCCAGGTGGGAACTTTTTCTGTATCTCTTCATTGCTTCCTCACTGGGGAGACACACAAGTTCTAGCAACACCAGGAACAAACTCTGCACTTCTGTCCTTCTGTTGCTTTGTAGAAGACAGATTTCCCACCCCCTGGCCAGCCTCTGCAGCACCCCTTAACCCATCTGGATGCTGAGTATCAGGAGAGTGCCCTTGAGATCAACAAACTGGTAAGAGACGTCTTCCTCAGCCAGAGGAAGGGAAGGCTCATGGGAGACCTTTTAAGTCTTTCAATACCTAAAGGGGCCCACAAAAAACCTGGAAAGGGGCTTCGGACAAGGGCCTGTAGGAACAGGACAGAGAGGAGATTGAGGTGAGCTCTTGGGCAGAAGTTCTTTCCTGTGAGGGTGCTGAGGTACTGGCACAGGGTGCCCAGAGCAGCTGTGGCTGCCCCATCCCTGTTCAAGGCCAGGTTGGACACAGGGGCTTGAAGCAAGCTGCTTTAGTGGAAGGTGTCCCTGCCTGTGGGAGGGGTTGGAGCTGGATGAGCTTTAAGGTCCCTTCCCTTGATAAGATAGGTACCAGATAGGACAGCTATTAGATAGTCTGTGACTTTATCTATCTTGATAAGGGCCTTGTTGAAGAACAGGTGGACGTAAGACAATGTTTTGAAGCCTTTATACATTAAGATGCTGGTGGTGGCTACAGTCACAAAACACAGTATGTGAGGAGAGCAGAATAAATTGTTCTTCTGAGCACTGGATCAGTGTGGCAGAGATCAGCCACTTATGGTTGCTATGTTCTTGGTGAGGCATAGACCAGCCACAGATCTGTAGCATCAAAGTGAATTGCCTGGTGAGCTAGCCTCAGAATTTGGCAGAACATACAGGAATTAAGAGTGCTAAGCCTTAGTTTTCCAATATTCCAGATTCAGTAGCATTGAGAGTATAAGAGATATGTCTTCTCAAGCACTTCTTTTATCTGTCAGTCATAAAAAAGTTAAACTTAACCCAGGTATTTTCCATGATGTGGATTATAGTAAACATGTTGCATATATCTCAGCTGGATAGTTGTGTCAGTACACAACAAGTGACAATGAACTGTTGTATAAAGGCTGGAAACAGGTAGGGACTATGTCATGAGAACTACACCTGGAACTACACCCTAATGCTGTAGCGTTTGCATGAGAGGGTTGGTGTTACCTCTGTGAAACACACATTTCTGCTTAAAAGTTGTAATGATGACTGTGAAAACAGAATGGAACTTCAGATGATTTCTAAGTGAATCTGGCAATGCTTTTGACAAGTACATGTAATTCAAATCAGCAAATTAGGAAAGGTAATACCTAAACCCAGTCTCTTGTTTTGTCCTAATGATCATAATTACAGAAGAGCACAAGTTTCAATGAAATCTCATGAATAGGATTGTGTTTAAGCAGACTGCTCTTATTTTTTTCTGAAGGTGGAAGATAATTTTTATCCATTGCTAATAAAAAGAATAAAATAGCTGTTTCATTGGCAAGGGCTATAATACAAAGAATTCCATGAGAATTAAACAACCACCATCTCCTGCTTTTGTCAGTGGATCCCTGACAAGACTACTACCATTAAATTACTACCATTGGGTTACTAATTCTTTTAAGAAGCCCTGTTCTCTGAGAAAAAGATAGGTCATCATCACAAGTGTTCTTTCCAAAGCTCTCTATGGCACATTTTGGAGGAAAAAAAAATCTAATGATATATTAAAGTGAAAGAAATTATTCTGAAGGGTGAGAAATATAAATTACAAAAAATTCTAAGATGCTGATATGCATAGGGAAGGAGATGAATCACTGCTTGAGTCTGTTGAGATCCCACATCTCATAGCATTTGGTATAATATTAACTACACCAAAGTCTTTCCAACATGCAGTTGTTAGTGTTTCTTCATGTCTGGCTCTCTTAGCTTTTCACAAAGGTCAGCTAAGCATCAACTTCTTTTATATATTTTCACAGTAAGGCAGCCTGTGGGCTCAGACACAGGAACAAAGAGCCTACGGTAACTTGCTTGTGTACTTGAACTCTCCCTAAAGAAGGGGAAGTATTTTGCCTAAGAGCAAATTCAGAGGCACATCTAAGAAGAGACTGAAGTCAGCCTGACTGTTCATCGGGGTCCAATCTCTATCATCATTGCCCCCAGATTCCCAAAACTTGGGTCGTGCACATAACCTGACAAAAACACAGATCTCAGTCTCAGTGTTGACTGCTGTTCTCAGGCTCCGAAACACCCTGTGTCTACAACCCAATTAGGAATTGAATATGTCACCTTACAACACAGTTTGTGATGGAGGTTTACAGCCAGAGCTCTCTCTTTTTTTCCCCTGGATACGTCTAGATTTTGCGGTTCATTGGTGACAGGAATCTCCATGGCTGGCAGGAGGTGCTTCTGGGTAACTACATTGCTGGGAGAGGTTTGAATAATGTGGCTCTGCGCAATGAAATCTTCAGTCAGGTGGTTGCCCAGGCATGGAAAAACCCAGACATGGAGCACAGCCAGCGAGCGTGGGTCCTGATGGCAACTTTGCTGAGCTGCTTTGCTCCTTCCCCAACACTGGAGAAGCCACTGCTGAAGTAAGGAGCAGAAAAGACCTGGCTAAGCTTTCAGTAAGGTTGAGAGATGAGCAGTGTGCTAAATGCAGTTGTCTTTTCCTAGATTTGTGTCAGATCATGGCATGGAGGGCTACAATGCTGTCTGCCAGCGCAAGATCTTGACAGCATCACAGTTCACAGAGACAGACACTACAGTCTCTCGGGCCTACCCTCCCACTCAGCTGGAGTGGATTGCAAACCAGAGGAAGGGGAAGATGGTGCTGGATGTTCATACCTTTAATGGTAACTCCTGCTTCTGCACTTCTGATGTCTTCTAGACCCTAAAGAGTTTTCCAGTGCAGAAATGAGCATTTGGGAAATCCTTCCCTCAGCTTAGTAAAGTGGGAGCAGAGCACCAATTGCTTCTGTCTGTTACAGCCAGTGGGATACAATCATCTGAATCTAGACTCAAAACTCCCAAAGTCTGGGCCTGGTGAGATGTGCTACTCAGGCTGATGGATGAAATTCCTCTAAATTTGTGCCCATCTTAACAGAGGGTTATTCTGGTTGTGTATCTCTATGAATCTAGTTTTCCTGTTATCTTTTACTGCACAGCAGCAACTGCTGCCTTTGTCACAGAGTCTTTCTGCTTTTCTCCCTTCTCAAATGTGGCTTATGCTGTCCCTTGAGTGATCTCTGTGATCTGAATACAGAATATCCCTGCTCTGGCTCCTTGGTGGCATAAATGAACCAGGACACTACAAGGGTTTTCGACTGTCAGGTTGGAAATGCCAACCTGTGCCAGCCATCAAACAGTTATTTTGGATGTAAATATGCTCATGTAGATCCCTCCATGTGTTTTCTGTACTCCTGTGGCCCTCATTCAGGACACCAGCTGGGCTTTGCCTGTGTCCTGCGGAGCTTAGGTGTTGCTTTGGGTCCTACTGGGAAGGCTGTGTGTACTAACTTTCTTTTCTGTGCTAGAGGAGAAGTTCTCAGCTGAGGTGGAGTCCTGGATGACTGGGGAGCAGTATGCAGGCTTGATCCTGAGTGCAAGGTACTGCAGAGATGGGAGAAGGTCTGGTGGTATGGAAGAGGCTGTCACTAGTTCTAAGGTTCAGACTGGTCAGGTCTGCAGGCTAGAATTTAAATGGTTAGCTGTGGAATAGCCTCCCTTTTACCCACCAGCTTGTCATCTCCCCTTCACCCTTCCATCTGTCTGCCTAAGCTGCAGTCTCTTTAGAACAATCACTGGCATGATCTGTCAGAGCAGCTTCAGAGAAAGAAATGGAAGAAAGGAAAAAAAAGGCTATATCTTGAGTAATTCTAGTTTTTTTTTTTTCCTGGCCCTGGACACTTAATAGTTAATTCACACCCTAAATCATAACAACTTAAGCCAGGATAGACAAGGCCAGAAGAAACTGAATCCCATATTTTCCTTTCTCTCTCTTTTCCCTCCCTACCTGGATGCCTTTTCTCCCCTTGCTTTCCCTGTTACCAGGGGCTGTGATAAGAAGTCTCGAGGGTGGTCTATCTCCCTGTTTACTGGTAACACATGGCAGGACCTGCTGGGCTGTGACTTTGTGCTGGACCTCATTGGAGAGATGGAAAATCCCAGCAGCCCCTCTCAGTCCTCAGCTGAGTACCCCATCACTCCTGAAAGGGACAGAAGTTTCCTCCAGAACTCTGACCTGGCTTTGTAAGTCACTTAATGCTCCTATCCCATCACTTGTGGCCCTGTCGTCAAGTGGCTTGTCTTTCTCTCGGCACTGTCCTCTGTACTGTTGTCATATCATTTTCCTCTTCAACAGGATCCCTCCTGCTCCAGGCATCCAGGCTCCTACCTTCCCACCACCTAGCCTGCCTCCAGAATTCAACAATCTCCATCCAGGTAAGCTCTTGCCCAGGACTGCAGATGGCTCTTGAAGGGCCAGATCAGAGCACAGGGTGATTCTTCTTGACGCAGAGCAAGGAAGGGCTACACTCTAAAACATGAATGTCTAACAGGGACTGAAGGCAGGGGAACGTTCCTTACTTGCCTTGTCACCAGACTTCTCTTTGCTCTTAGATCCAAGATTCAGAGATGATCTGAGGACCCCTGTAGGCTTGGATCACTATGTGGATGATCTCTTCAGCACTGTCCTGCAGCAAGGCTCCAGATTGGCAGTAAGTCCCTCAATGTTCCCTCTTACTTTCTTGGGCATTCCTGTCCCTATGTCTCCCTCAAGCATCCCTCTGCCTATTTGCTCTTCCTATTTGCTCTGCCTCTGCACAGCTGAGATGCTGGTTGTCTCTCTGTGAAGTCCATCTCTCTAAGCTCAGACAACTGTCTTGTCTTGATGCAGGATATGGAGAATAGAGAGATTCTGACTGGACACATGAAAGGAGGTGGGAAGATTGGACCCACACAGAGAGGGATCTTCCCTTCTACAGGTCTGTAAAGGCATTGGGATAGCTGGGAACACCTGTGAGCACAACTGAGGTAGTCTCTTAAATGCTAATATTGCATGGGCTCAGATGAGTCCTGAAGAGCATGGGTCATTAGTGTAGGTCATTAGCAGTTGCACTTCTCACTGCCAGGTGCTCAAGACAGATGCTTTGGAGAAAGTGCTAGGTAAGGGTACCACCTTTTTCTGCTTTTAATTTCTCTCTCTAGTTGGTCTTGGGGTCAAAGCAACAGGTAGCTTGTTTTTAACCCAGGCTACCTCTTCCCAAGGCCAATACTCTTACATCCTGTATTTACCTTCTATTCACCTTGTGCATTCACAAAGGAGTTATTGCCTTTCTCAGGGAAGGTTTTGATCTCCTTGCTTTCTTACAGCCTTTCCTATCATCTCTAGTTATTCCTTAAGGTAGTAAGTCTTGAACTCTACAGAAGTTCTGGTTTGCATGTTTAATTTCTTTATTTTTCCTCATTTCTGTGGTGCTAAGACTCAGGTGTTTTCAGTAGGGCAGAGTCAAACACCAAGATATTAATAGCACTGAGAAATCTGCACATGTCGGAGCACAGCCAGTGATTTCAGGAAGATGGGCAGTGTCCGGTTCTGATCATTGCTGAGACTGGGACTGGTTTTTACTACTGTAGAGGCTCTGGGGCATGACAAGCTCTATTACAGATCACCAGCCTGAGGCCAGGTTTTCACTTAGTGTAGCTACTTAGATCAATGAGGAATGTGAAGATCTCTCTGTGGCATTCTGGGCCATGCTGACTGGCAAGGATGTCATGATTCAGTACACCTGTGCTGTGTGCTGACTCATTCCTAAAACTAATCTCTATGCCCTTCTTCAGCTGGCTTTGCCCTCAATGGGATTTCTGTTTTGTGGCCTCATGTTGGACTTGACTGCTGAGAGCAGAGGAATTCCTTTCTCACCACTGTTCCTTCACATGATACACAATGCCACTCAGGTCACAGCTTACTTGTTCATTCATCCTTGCTACATGGTGTGAAGGGTCTGCTATGGATGTGGCAGTCCCAGAGATATTTGCCCATCCCTCAAGAGAAACCCTTAGCTATAATCATACATAAGCAGGAGTTATTTGCATACCCAGTCATGAAAGACGGTGGTGTCCTAAGCTAGGCTGCAGATGCAGAGACTGCAAAGCTGCTATTGTAAAGTCTGGCAGGCCACATGTTTCTCTTTGGTTTTCTTTTGCCACATGAGTTTTGATGTGTCCCGCTGTGTGTGAAGAGCTAAACCATTCAAATATCCCAGTAGTTAGTGCATGGAGAGAGAACAAGAGTCACTCCGCCTATGTAATGTGCTCTGCAGGACTGATCAGGGCTTTCTCATCTGCTATTACCCAAAAGCATTGTGTTTATGGTCTTTTGCCTTGAGGCTTTTCTGGAGTGACTCAAACACCAGTTTACCAGCCCATGCCTTCCATGATGGGGATGCCAGCAGCCATGTCTACGATGCCAGCAGCTGCTGGGATTGCACCTATGCCAGGTAAAAATACAGTGTTTCAGTAACTGTACAGGGTAAGAGATGGAAGGGTGGGTGTTGTAATGGGGTTTTGTGCATTCAAATATCAGACGGTGCACAGTGGACACTCAGCTCTGGGCTGACGCTCAGCCACTGTGGGCTTTTGCATGTGTGTGTCTTCCACAGCCATGGTTATGCCCCAGCCTGTGGTTCCAGCTGTAGATCCCAATCAGTTAGCAGCACAACAGCAAGCCTTTATCAATCAGCAAGCAATGCTCATGGTGAGTGGAAGGGACTGGCTGGGAGGGAGCCAGAAAAGGAGGCATGAAAATGCACTGGTGAATGTGCTGGGAAAAGGCTCACCATGCTCTCCTGCCTTAGAGCTGTGCAACACTCTGCTGGGGCTTAGCTATATAAAGTTGGGATGATTTTAGACTGAAAACTGAGAACCTCCTTTTTGACACTTTGTGTACCTGGGAACACTGAGGCACCATATGCGAGCAGGGACAAGAGAAGGCCCCTAGAATCCTCAGCTGTAATTCCCATGCATTTTTTAAGCTGTGGTTTGCTACAGTGTTCTGCTTTCTCTACAAAGGCTTGCAAGTGCATGGGAGTTCCAGGCTGCTCTCATTGATAGCTGAGTCTTTGGGGTGTTCTTAGGAGCTCTGAGTATTGGCCACGCCTTATCATAATACTGGGAAACTTGAGATCTACTATGTAGATGTTCTGTGATTACCAGTGAAAGAATGGGACAGTCTGACTGACAGCTGTTGGGTTTGTGTAGCCTAGAGCTCATGGATGTTGCAATTCCTTTCTCCAGGCCCAGCAAATGACCCTTCAAGCCATGAGCATTTCCCAGCAGCAACAGCAACAGCAGCAGTGGCGACAGTCTCTTGAGAATTCAAGGCCGAGAGTCTCAAGTTCATCACAAGCCCTGGCTCCAGCCTCAGCCCCAGTCCCAGCCACTTTCCTGAAACCTAAGAAGCCTCCTAGCAGTCAAAATGCTGCTCCACCACCAAAGGCTCCAGAACCACCAGCTAAGGCAGAAGAACCGGTATGAGAAACAAACAGTAGTGATGAAATTCGTTTGAATTTTATGATTTGTGTTTACTCTGCTTCCTTTCCAGTGTGGCAGTGATTTGGCAGAGAGCTATGCTTACCTATCATACTGAGGCCTTTCAAACTCTGCTTGCTGAGTCTTTAAGACACAGGATCAAACCTTGATGGCCTTAGTTTGGCTGCAGTGTTGGCCATTTAATTCCCAAAATTCATCACTCTAAGTTCTTTATCTTCCAGCAAGCTGTCTTGGCCCTCTAATGTGCTCCTGTTTCTCTGGACTTAGTTGGTGATTCCTTGGGTCAGAGGCTGATCTCCTGGGACAGTCCCAGATGGGGAGTTCTAGATCAGATCTTGCAATGAAAGATCACCTCTGACCTTAGGGGTGCTATGGAGGTACCTCCTGACTAGTGCTGACTAACCATATTGTGAACTGTTTGCAGGTTTATGACTTCATGGAAGAGCAGTTCTCCAGCAGTGAAGATGATGACTATCCTCTGGAAAGCTTCCAACAGAAAAGAGACTATTTTCAGAAAATGGGTGAGCATCTACCGCTATCGGAATTTTACTTATCTCTAGCATAACAAGGAATTATTTTCTTCCTGTGCAGAACACAGCAGGAGCTCCTGATGCTGAGTGTAGCAGGAGTTTTGTTTGCCTGCTTACCTGGCTACAATTCAAATTGTGAGGAGCTGTGTGGCCAGTTTTCTAGAGGTTTTTGGGCTTGTGACTGCCACACCTCCCTTAGCCTCTAGGCGTCTGCTGACTAATGCAAGGTGGGAACTATGCCATCAGTGCTAAGTTTTGGCTGCATGTTTAATTAACTCAGATCCCCCTTTCTATGTAGGAGAGCAACAGATCCGTGTGAAGAAAGTCAGACCTTCCAAAACCTGGACTCCTCCAGCAAATCCCCAGCCAAAGCAGGAAGAGAAGGAAGAGGAGCAGGAGAAGAGGAAAGAAGAGAAGCTTGGCCCTAAAACAGAGGCAGGTAAGATGCTGTGCAGTGGAGATCCAGGCAAGCTGACAAGTAGGAATTTTCCAGGAGCATCAGGCCAGGATATAGCCAGGGGAGAAAATGATCTGGCTCATCTGGGAGTCTGCATCTTGACTGGAGAGGAGAGAGACAAGGCCTTGAGCTTTGGGAAGTGGGATCCCAAAGCAAAGCAGTTCAAGTCCATGAACAGTCAGGTTTCAGGTGTAAGAGAGGAAGCTTCAAATAAGATAAAGGCAATTTTTCTGTGTTTTTGCTGGTCTGTTCGTTAAAGTTGTTATCCCCAACAGCTTCTGCTCCACATTTGCCACCTGCTGACCCAAAGCCAAAAAACCAGGCACCAAAAGTAAAGAAGGAGCCACCAGTAGTGAAGGCTTCTGGCCCCGAGTTGAGGCCTGCACCCAGCCGGGAAATCCGCAACATCATCAGAATGTACCAGAGCCGGCCAGCCCCTGAGCCCCAGCCCATTGAGCCCATCAGGTGAGAGCAGGATCCACCCAGCGCGCAGGAAGGAGATGAGTGGGATTATATCCCCCTGCCACATAGCTCCATCGTGGCCCCAAACCCTCTGCAGTCTCTGTAACTGTCTTCCTCATTTCCTTCAGGAAAGTATCCAAGCCATTTGTCAAGAAGAATGACCCCAAAAATGAGGCTCTGGCTAAGCTGGGAATGATGAACGTCCCATCTCCCAAATCAGTGAGTTCTTTTCTCTCTGGTCAGCTTAAGAGCTCAGCAGAGAGAGTTTGTATATCCAGTCTCCAACAGGTTGGGAGCAGAGAGAGTTTGTATATCCAGTCTCCAACAGGTTGGGAGCTATCTGGTAGTGCAGTACCAGCCAGGTAATGTCTTCTTAGGTTAGTAGAGAGCAGTAAGCTCTTACTGCAGTGCTGCCATCCTAAACTGGGTTTCAATATGTAAGGTTGCTTGAGGTCAAGAAGAAAAGTCTCCTGGAGCTGCAAGTTCTACTGTGGTATGTTTAAAGCCCATCTGGAAGCAACTCATGTTCCCCACATTTGCCACCAAGGTCTTGGCCTATTAATGTCTTTCTTCCCCTCCCTAACTGGAGGCTTCAGTCTCAAATACTTGGTTCTCTGCATCTAGATTTGATTGATCTTCCTCTGTTTGTAGATGGTATGTTGATTTAAAGATCCTGCTCACACAGATCTTGCTTCCAGGGTTGAACTGCTGCCTTAGAGAAGATTTAGAAGGACAGCACAATAATGCAGAGAATTACTGGGTCACATGGTTTTGTTGTCTTGCAGCCATCTCCACTGCCACAAGAGAAGAGACCACCTCCACCTCCCAAGCCCAAGCCTGGCTCAGCTTCCAGCTCTATCAAGGAGAAGCAGTTGCCTCTCCTCTCCATCTTCAACCAGGGGAGTACCCCACCAGGTTCCCAGACCCCTCCTGCTCCCCCTCTTCCCCCACCATTGCCTTCTCCTCTCTTGCCTGAGAACCCAGGCTGGCAGGAATCCACAGAGAAGGGTGAGTACTGACTTCACCCAAGTGCCGTTTGGTAGCAGGGAGGTAATGTGGTCACAACCAGCCCAGTGGCCTGGCAGAGTCTCAGCACATGTTCTGTCATTGGGGAGCTGCCTGGAAACTGAGTGGGGTGTCTGAAATTAGAGACTGTCATAGTTCCAGTCTGGCTCAGTAATCAGCATGGCACTTCCCAGCACAAACTGCTCCCTTTCTTCCCTGTGCTGTGCAGGATATCAGGCACAGTTGATGAAGCAGGGGCTGGGCTTTTCTGAAAAATGCAACTCAAACCAGAAAGGACCTTCAGGCTACAGCTGTGTCAAGGTCCGCTTCTCAATATATTTTATTGCTTACCTGAAGCATAATTACTTTATCAAAGCTGCAGTTCAACATATGAACTTTAGACTAGGGAGGAATTGGAATCCAGGTGTTGTTTTACTTCTAGAGCCTCCGGAGGGTCCTTACAGACAGGCTGAGGAATAAGGGAGTGTTGAGTGCAATCGAGAGACTGTAAGGCCTTAGACATTGATCATAAAGTCACATGAAGAGTGTATGGATACTGCCCACCTAAAAAATGGCATAGCTAATGCTTCTTGGCAGCAATCTGACAGTGTTATTCAGTCTTTGGTTTTGCCTCTGAATTTCAGTGGGAGACATAATTAATTTTATATTTTGTTGCTATTTCGGACACATCTACCAATGTGTTTCAAGCTGTTTAAAACTCTCATCAGCCTCATATTTTATAACATGCAAGGAACAGTCAGCCAAACACATTACTGAAGAACTCCATCCTGCTGCAGTTTCCCTGGTATTAAAGACTTTCCCTGATTCATTCCTTGCCTGTTTTAGAAAATGTTTCTTTAGGAAGTCCTGTGAAAATAAATCAAAGTAACTGGATTAGCCTGAAAAAATCCTACATGCTTTTGAATAGGTATATAGAAGCAGCTGAACTACTGCTGCATAGTAGTGGGATCTACTATGTTTCTTGACTAGGATCTATGAAGTTTTGAAAGTTGGAAGTGCTTAAGTGAAGACATTCCTACCTCAGAGAGCAATGCTTTTGAATGGTTGCCTTCAAACTGAGCTTATCTTTAACAGCTCTCCTGTAAAGAGAAAACCCACTGCAAATCCTGGGTGCCTTGAACCAGAATCTCAGTCTGCAAGCTCAGAGGAGAACTTTTCTGCCCTTTTGAAACTTTTTACAGCCTTTTTATAATGACATAAAGTGGAACTAGCATCCTCAACGTTAAGCACAGGGGTAGTATTTTGCCTGAGATGCAGTTTGCTTCCTGTCTCTGGAGTGTTTCTATCATAAACAGTGAACTTTGTGGCTTTTACAGCAAGTATACATGCTATGAGAAATGCTGGTACTCACGTGGTGTCTGTTTTGTGTATGCACTCACATTAGCTGATCACTGACCTTCAAGAGGGTTCCTGCTCAATCCTCAGGCATAAGGCACTGTCCCCTTTCTTTTGGTATGTCTTTGGCAGGCAGAAAGGTGATCCTGCGGTCAGCAAACCCCACCTTCATGGCTCTTTCTTCTCACACAGACTCTGCTGTAACAGTAGCAGAAGATGATGGTATCAAGACCCAGTTGTACAAGCTCACTAGCAGCGTCAGCTTTTCCTATGTTAAGCCAGCCTGGAGAATCTTTCTGCGCAAAGAGGTACAATTCATTAGCTGAGGGCTGGCTATGGGGCAGGAAGCTGGTCCCACATTTGGTTAAAATAATCTTTTGTCCCAGGCACCCAGTGTGACATAAGAGCACAGAGACAGGATTCAGAAGTATGGGGATCTCATAGGGGATCTGGGTCCTGCTCTGCCTTACTGACTCTTGTGTCTCAGTTTCCCTACCTGTCCTTTTCTTCTTCTGCAAAGCACCGAGAAATCTAAAAAGAAAGTAAATCTGTTGTTACCTGGTGTTTTCCTGTTAAAATAGTACAAATGTGTTTAAAATAAAGTATTGGAGAGTGCACTGAACTGACCAGGTTACATCCAAGGGTTTCACCACTTCGTTACTGATCTTCCACTTCTGGCCCTTCTCTTCACATCCAGCGTCTCTTCCCTGCATGTCCTTGGAGATGAACTTGCTTCTCTCTGGGACGCTATTTCTGCAACATCTGTAAACATCTGTAACACCACTGTTGTCTTTATCCGCCTCCTGTAGGTGTTTTACCCCAAAGAAAACTTCAGTCACCCTTACTGTCTGAACCTGCTGTGTGAACAGGTATGTACTGGTGTGTGACTCAAGGCATGTTGTCTCTCTGGTGTCAAAACACTCCATAAATACATTGCATATGTTGCCGTCGCTTCAGTATCTCTACCGGTGTTAGTCCCTTCTCTGGGTCCATCCAGTCAAGCCCCTGTTCACTCCTCTCTGAAACTGTCTAACAGCCTCAGATGCTCCAAGACAATAAGATGCAGCCTTTTCAGTGGAAGCCTCTCTGTTTCCCTCCTTTGCAGATCATACGTGACACCTTCTCTGATTCCTGCTTTCGCATCTCCAGGGAAGAGAAGCGCAAGATGAAAGATCTGCTGAGTAATTAACAGTCCCGTCATTCCTGTGCCCATCCCAGCTTTTGGTTTGAATGGGAAACTTGTCTCCAAGCCCTTTCAGGCGGGACTTAGGGCAGAGGAGAAATGTTTGTCACTGAAGCAAGAAAGCACATTTTTGTGTGCTGTGTAGTGCAGTGTAGGAATGTTTGTTTAATTCCAAATGGCCAGAAAATGGCCCTCAAATTTCTCAGAGCCAGCAAAACTTATTTCTGGTGTGTTTATTGTGTGGAGAAGGAGCTGAGGCCCATGGATGGGATTTTGAGTTGTCTCAAAACACAGTTGTCTTCTTTGACAAGAGCTTCATGGAGAAGGCATGAGAAACTAGTAGTAGACCAAGATGTGCAAGTAATGTAGTAACCTCTGCATGTCGTTTGCTGTAATCACCAAGGGGTGGCTGATGGGAATGAGTCCCTGGGCAGAGAGAGACTTGTCATCTTTGTCTTACTGAGAAAGTATCTGCTCTGTATCACTGATAGTGGAGTTCGGGGTTGGCAACGATGTCCAGTCCATTCAGGAGGATGGGGTAAAGAAGAGGATTGTACTGGCTGCTCGGGATAACTGGGCTAACTATTTCTCCCGCCTTTTCCCAGTTCACGTAAGTTTTGATCTTCTCACTAGACCCTAGGCTTAATTTAGCTGTGGGGCTCTAATTCACCCAGGATCTCTTTCTGTCTTCCTGCTTGGCCACACATCACTCATTCTTCTGTGCCTTCTACACTTTGCTGGGTTTGACACCACTGTCATCCCAGGACTTCTTCCATGATACATGTGGCAGCATGTTTTTCCACAGCTGCATCGTGTCCATGTGGAATGGAGGCTTTGATGCTCCCTGCTGCACTTTCCTTACAGGGTGAAAATGGAAGTGATGTCCAGATCCTGGGTGTTTCTCACCGGGGCATACGGCTGCTGAAGGTGATGAAAGCAGCTGGCTATAATCCCGAGCACCTGAAGATTCTTTGCAGCTACTGGTGAGACAAAGGGCACTGGTTGGTGCAGGATGATAATTTGTCGCTTGTAGGACGCTTTCAGAGTATTAGGGGGCAAATTGAACAGGTCAACTGAAAAGTCCCTGTTTGTGCTGTGCATTATAGGAGTGTCCTAAGCCAGTTGTGACTCACTGACCCTCCTTCTAATGAGTTTGGCCTTTCCCTTTCCTTCCTACTTTGTGCTTTACTTACAATAAGTGAGTGCAGGGTGTGAGTCAGCTCCATGCCTGGAAGGAAGGTCAGAGTGATACAGTGAAAGCCATGAGCAGCCTATGGTCATATTTCAGTAATACACTACTAGTGAAAGGCCACCCTTGGAGCATGCTGAGGCCTGTCTCCATTCTCAGTCCTCGGAATGAGCTTCGACGCCCATGATCTGCATCTCTAGCTCTGGCAGAAGGAGTCTGAGCATGCTGGCTGTGTTCTCAGCTTTGCAGATGTACTGTCAGTGGAACTGATGGGCAGCAATGCCCTGGTGTTCTCTCTGAAGACAGAGCAGCTCTTCTTGCACTCTCCAAAGGCTGCATGCATCAAGACCTTGGTGGACCTCTTCATGCAGGAGCTGAGGCAGGTGAGGGAGCAGCTGTGGTGCCGTACGGAATTAAAGGTGGTTTCCCACATGGACCTGACAGGGTCCACGGGATGACATGGTCTGAGTCCCTCAGATCCTGAGGGTGAGATTTGACCTCATTGCTTTTTCCCCAGGATACCAACTATGTCATTGCTCTGCGCAGCTACATTGTGGATGACAAGAGCCTTCTTAGCTTCAAGAAGGGTGACCTCATCGAGTTACTGCCCATGCAAGGCATGGAGCCAGGTGAGGGACTTTGTTGAGATTGTCAGGAAAGGTGAGGACTGGGTTCTGAGACAAAGAGGGCTTACAAAATGAAAATATAAGCCTTTAAAATCAATTTTAAGTAATGTTAAGTTTGATGGCTTTGTAACAGTAGAATTGGAAAATTACTGAGATGCAGCAAGAGAACATGCTGAGAATCCTTGTACAAGATAAACTGCTGTAGTTGACATAGTT
>JASSUY010006224.1:27945-50257 GCA_032466535.1 Forpus xanthops | reverse complement strand
GCTGGCGGTGTTCAAGGCTGGGTTGGACATAGCCTTGTGTGGCATGGTTTAGTGGGAGGTGTCCCTGCCCCTGGCAGAGGGATTGGAAGTAGATGATCTTAAGGTCCTTTCTAACCCTAACTATTCTATGATTCTATGATTTCTGCCTCTTCCGCAGTTCAGAGAGGCTCCAAGACCTGTGTAAAATGTCCTCCTTAACATGAAAGACCTCAAGGCTGCATCTCTGCCCCACAAGGCACCACGATTTTTCAAACAGTCACATACTTACACTCTCCTGTTATGGCTTTGAAAGTAAAAAAAAAAAAAAAAATAAAAACAGAGATTCACCAGCTTTGATCCAGAAATAGAAAACAATGGGAATATATTTTCTTCCCACCCAATAAGGCAGGACACCTGCAGAGGAGAACTGTGTTCTGATAGACTACTTCTATGTCTTGTATGATGAATGCTTATTGCTTTGTATGTGTAATTATATGTAAAAAAAAAAGGGAGACCAGGAGAAAGCCCATAAATACCTTGGAAAGCTCTACACTTCTTTAGGACACCAGCCATTATAGTCTATAGTGATAACATAACCAATAATGTCAATTGAAGAACTCCTAGTTATTTTATTGACATAGAAATGGCAAATAGCTGAGCAATGGGTCACAGCACCAGTGATGAGTGAAGCCATCATGTTTCTTGTTAATACTACAAGTCCATATTCTTTTAACACTGCTTTTAATTTTCCTTGTCTAATTTTAACATTACTTTGACTGTTCTTACTGTTAATTAGTACTATAACAGTAAACATATAACCCCTGATTGCTGTCAAGAGTGTGTTGAAAATAAAAGATGGTAATAAATTTAATCTTACTGAATCAGTTAACCTGTTTGGGTCTTTTTTTCATTTTTCGTAAACATGATTTATTTGTTCTTATTGTATTAAGTCTTATAAGCATAAACATGAAAGGAAGATTTAAAGAAGTGAATATGCACACTTATAAAACTCTATATAGAGTAAAACATATTGCTAATTATTTTTCTTAATACATATATAAGCCTGAAACAAATTAAGATTTCAAGGAGATTTTCCAATATTGATCATGATTCATTAACTATCAATGAGATAATATCTTTCTGCATTTCAAAAAGAAAAACATAGATAATAATACCTGGCTAGATTATTCCCAATGTATTTGCTATCCTATTTGGGTTCATAAATGCGTCTATAAAAATAAAAAGCAAATTTAGCCCTAACTAGAGCCTGACGCTCTCTTTTCTTGTTACATTCATCCTCAGCCCACTTCATTTGAACCTTACGAGGATAATTATTTTTAATTAATTTATGTATTATCTTAGTATACAAATTTAAATTACATTGTAATTTTATTATGTTGTCATTAGGTGATAAGTTTGCAGTCCAGGTAAATTCTAAATAGGGTTGCGAAACTGAGACATAACAAGAACTATTTGAATTACATTTTCTGTTTTGTATATTCAAAGTCGTGTTAGCTGTAGAGACAAGGTCAAAACTTTAAATGCAGATCCAGTTTCTAATTTTGAAGGCTTGTTTAAACAAAAAGAAATCCAATTGAAAGTCCAAATGTGGACTTTCATGTTTCTGCTATTATTTATTTTTTGCCTCATGACTCTAGATATTTCTTATTTCTACATTCTTCTTTTCAGAGGACTTAGCAGGGTGAATTACCTAGTAAGGTGTCACATGCAAGGTAGGACTTGCAGAGCCGGCAATCTATTGGCTCATATTTTTCAAGTCATTGTCATTTACACCTGTATTCCCAGGTGTACACAATACCAACTTATACCTATTCTGTGCTAGGAGGATTAAACCTCCATGTAATTTATATATGTATATATATATTTGAAGTGCCCAATTTACTTCAACTGAGGTTTTAACACACTTTGTGTATGTATCTAGATGCTTAGTAGAGACTCAGGATGCATAAATGACTATGAATAGGACACTGGTGTTCAAATACAGTAGTATTCAAACAAGCACAGTAATATTCAAACAAGTTCATGTAATGAATCAAAGAATTTTGTAACTAAAGGAGCACAATTTTTAACCAAGACAGAGAACTAAAATTTGCCTTTCAGTTTTGTGTTTGCAGAGACGGGATGTCAAAACCGTGATAGATTCATCATACGGCCTACCAAATGTATTTTGCAAAGGTGAGGAAATGACAAGTTGAAAAAATGACATCAGACACTGTGTAGACTCTTAAATTACATTTGATGAAACTGAAATAGAAAAGTGCCCACATTCAAAGCAAAAGAGAAAATAAAGACAATATCAATGTCTGACAGTATTCCATAAGACTATGAATTTCTTTATTTTTTCCCTTCTATACAGTGCACTATTTTCAGAATTTACTTACTAGCATGATCCATTTTGGATGTACCATAAGTATTTCAGCCAATCTCTTGTGAGAAATTATCTGTTGTTTGTTATGTTCGTATTTAGTAATTAACACACCTAGTGCCAAATATTTTCACAAAAAGATTGAAACAGTATCCCTGAAATATTGACAAAAAGTATTCAAACATTCCAGAATTTATATGGCCTCTCTATATACTCCATTTTTGAGAACTGTTCTATTAAGACAAATGTCTGTGGAGCCACCTCACAACTACTGTGGAATACTGGGGTTTTTTTTTTGGTTATTTGTCTATGATATGTACAAATCTGACTGTAAATCCTATTACTGTTATAATGTCTCATATACTGAAAGAAGTACATTATTATAGTCAGGTTTTTAAAGACTGAAAAAAACAGAATACTGAAATTGTATGCTTTAGGTCCTGATTTCATTTGATGAGATGTGGTAAAAACTTTGCATAAATATACACTGGCACCTCTGTCCTTCTTGATATTTTCACTTCAACCTACCTTAGGGTTGAGGCATATCTTCAGTTTTCACAGCTATGAACTGTGGTTGCAATTAATTACTTTTTTCTTAATAAAAAAATATTGTTTTTACATAATTTTTTTTTCTGAAAAAAAAAGTATAAAAATCCTTCTAAAGCAACTCTTTAGAAAAATAAAGTATAAATAAAATACACAGTTATGAATGCAAAGGAGTCATCTAAAGTTAAGACTTTACAGAGATAATTACTTCCTCTGTCCTGATTCTTTAAACAAATAAATAAAAGGCAGAGAAAGGAAGCAGTAAAGTGACTACATAAAGAAATTGATTGATGTGCTGCTCCTGTGCGATGTTCAGCAAGACTTTCTCTGGAGAGGCTTTATTGGTTTGCTGGTACTAAATTTTCCAAACATATATATATCTCCTGATGCACTGCAAGTTTGTCACTGTTGAGAAACTACGTCAGCCAAGTTAGAAAAGTTAAGAGCCTGTAAAACTTAAGTCATCCAGAACTGACACTAATGGAAAAAAATACAGAAAGATATTAAAGAAATTCAAAGTTATATGAAGGTTGGGGTTTTAGAAAGATCAGGGTAAAACATAGGAAGAACAGACATTACATTTGCATATTGCTTAAAATACATAAAAAAGAATAATTTAAAGTACAACTATATGTCAGTCCGCCTTCTTAAAATTGTAAGGAAAGAGTTAAAATACATTGAATTCCATGAAAAAAAAAATCCTGATTGTCATCTGAGCTCTTTATATATACGGTTTTGTAGTACATGAAAGCTTAAAGTAGCAATTGAAAACAATATTAAATAAAAACAGAATAATGAAAGAACTAGATTTTGCTTTCTTTTAAAGAGCCTTAAAACTTCATAATTTGATTGCACAAAACCTTGTTTCTCTTCCTTAGTGCAGTATAACAGCAGCTTATTTTGATAGGATTTTTACTTAGCACTTCCTATACATTTTATCTTTGACATTCAAAAATTAATGGATTTTGTCATTTGTCACCACATAGACGTTCGGATCTCTTCTCACTTTAAACAGGGAGATTTTATTCTATTTTACACCAGTATAAGTGAGAGCAGAAAAAGTCCTTTAGACATTGATTGTACAAATTTATGGGAAGTTGCTGAGCTAAATTTATATGTGTATGCAATTTATTTTCAGAAAGGAATAGTGCTTAGAAATAACAGCTCAGTGATTGACCCTCAGCTCTGAAGTGATCTGAGGATAAACTGTGTATTTTTTAAACATAAGTGTTTGCTGTGGCTTGTTTAATATCTGAAATTTAGAAGAGAAACTTTTGATTTTGAACTTGAGCATGATACAGTCACGTTTGAAACCTTTCATCTTCACATACTGTAAACGTTCAAGTGTTCTAGTTTATTGGCAGAAACCATCCTGGAGAGTTACATTTGTATATGGAATGCTGGGATATATTCTCTAAATAGGGGTTTCAATTGTGTAAAGGACCAGTTACAAAACCGGATATATGCTGGAATATATGCTGTATAACAACAGATTTATTGTTCTACCATATAATGATGAAGGAAAGAAAGCATTATTAAATTTGAGCAACTAACAATGGAATTCAGATTTAAATCTTTCAGTATTCATTCATGCTTTACCTAGAGATACTCATGGGCAGCAAAGGCTTCTCAAGGAAAGGTGATAAATTCAGATTTTTGTGCATCAAATATCTATTGATCGTATCTTTGTACTCCTTGTAAAGTTTCTCATAAAATATGACCAGGAGAACCAGTCTCTGAATAAGAATATAGTGTTAATAGTTGGGCCTTTCCACTCACTCTTGGGAACACTGCCCTTCTAAGTCAGGTGAAACTGGTAGTGCGAAAAAAAGGGCATAGCCATGCCACAGCACATTTGTAACAACAGAATATAGTCAATCAAAAATCTGAACAATTTATTTTAAAATCATACTTAAGCATGCATCCTACTGTTACAGAATTATTATATGATATTAATTTGCAATTAATAGGGCACCATTACACAGCAGCATCCTCTGTCAGTGAATTTTTGACCTTTTAATAAGCAGATTACTCTCTAATACAACATGCAGAAATAAGAGACCCTTACAAATAACATGCTGCAGCCATGAAAGGCAGTGACACATGGAACACTTAACAGCTGATAAGAAGCATTTACTCTCTGCCACTTCAAAGGCAAATTCTCCCAGGGATACCTTTAATCTTACCTGGTGCCTTAAATCCGGTGCTCTGTACTGCAGCATGAAGAGATGAAAGAGAAAGGGCATAAGAAACAGAAACAAGCAGATTTAAAAAGACAAGTAATATATATGACTGACCATTTGTGGACAAAATACCTATGAAGAAACAATGGAATAATGAGAAAGCAATAACAACTGTTATTATCATTATTGTTATTGTCGTTGCTGTTATTATGTTTTAAACAAGTATGTTTTGTACCTATTGCTTTAATCACAGCAACTGCCCGAATAGCTAGGAAAGTGTTCTTATATTAAAATGAAAATCAAGCCAAATGCAGAGCAGTTCTCTTTTGCACTGAAAAAAAGTATGTCTCCTAAGTGATAACCAGATTGTCAAAGAACATAGGGATTTAGATCTCTCAGCATAAATGTTTTGCTCTAGAAAATGGTCCAAATCCAACTTTCTTTCTAGATTTGTCCCTTTTGGTAGCATTAGTCCGCTCTGAAATATTACAACATTGACATCGTACAAACACTTCCAGTATTGTCTAAGGCCCAGAAAAAGCCTTGAACTTCAAATGCCACCAAACTGATCCTGATAATGTTAGCTGATTTTATTTATTTATTTATATTTCAAGTTATAAAGATGCAATGTACATCAGTTCATTTCTAATTTGAGGATGTGTATCCAGGCCTGGCTAGATTCCAGTAAATACTTTTCCTTATCAAGAAACTATCAAGTCACACATGCTCTTTGCATGTATTCCCATGGTCTATTTAAGGAACTTGTGTAAGTTGGGTCTTCAGGCTTACTATAGACCAACTGGTTAAAACTTCAGTGCGTTGCTATTTCTTATTTATCTCAAGTTAATTCAGAAGGAAGATACTTGTCTACACTAAAATTTTATAATTATATAATTTAAATTCTAAAACCAAATAAGCCTGGTTTGGCACTTATCAGAACTGTGGATTATCATTAGTTATTATAGCTCATGTTCACTCTGCTTTAGACTGGGATATTTTTTTAGCCTCATTGAATCCTGAGGTAATAGAAAGGCTAAAGTAAATGCAGGACTAACTACTATCTGGGTAACCCTAGGATATAGCTATGGTAAAAGTAAGACCAAACATATACATGTGTAAGCCCAAACACAAACACATAAGTTGCATGTGAAATCTTAATATGTTTAATACATTCATCATCCCAAAGTATTAAAACTCTGTCATATCCAGCTTTACTGAAGGAAAAAAAGCTGTGTCACAGATGTCCAGATTCTGCCAGTCTTTCCCTGCTGAACCATTCCTTTGACAAGAAATACTATGGAGGTAATGTTCTCAAAATAACACACTATTTAATGAAAGGAACTTGACAGATTATTGATCTTGTAAAAGAAAACGCAAGATAAAGATGGAAAGGATGAAACTATTACAATACAACACCAATTAACTAAGAAATTGCTTCCAAGTCTGAATCGTAGCCCTTCGTGGTGAGGAACTTTCTGTTAAATTTGTAGTTATGGCTCATGCACAGATATTCATAGTCTTTGTAAGTTTTTCAAATGCAAATACTCCAAAAGACAAAATATAGAAATATTTTAAAAGTTTGGGTTTTTTTTCTACATATCAAATGTAATTATATGATTGTATTTATTCAGGAGAAATGCTGTTTGCTTTGTGCTTCAATATCTAATAGCTATGTGGGCTTTAGACTATCTGGTAATTATATGCTGCAGTTAAGACAAAGCTGCTTGTACTTCAAATTTAATCCTGTTTGATGTATTTCACCCATTTCTGCAGCATTAAAGAACCTGCCTGGAATAGTTACACTTCATCATTTTGAAATTTCAGGACAATGACAACTTAGAGAAACTGGCATCACTTAATACTATGATCCCCTGTGTTTAAGAATATGGTGACTGTTTTCAGTAGTTTCTGTTCACCCTCATTATTTTGACAAGTTCTATTACTATTCATCAAAGAGCACATAGGAAGTGTATACTTTGTGGTTATCATGGGAATTTTCAAACTCATAAAATTTTATCATTATTCTTTAGCTGAAGTGAATGATTGGAGTTCTATACGATGAATCTTCCTTTTAATAGTCTGTATTAGACATTGAATAAAATTTGAAAGCTCTTTGTGTTGCCTAAAATGTGGTATTCTTAAAGATCAATCTTCTTATACCTTTAATTGACTTAAATCCCTTTGCACTATTGCAAATGGCCTGATATTTTCATTCCATAAAAGAGCAACATTTTAGCTTGTGTCAATACTAGTAAACAGTGCTCTGTTAACACCTTGCCTAGTTGAAAAAGAGCTCTATGAGCATTAAGAAAGGATAGTAAGCAGAATGATACTGGAGGTTAGGAGGTGCAGGATCTCCTACCATCAAGACAAGACAGTTACCTCACTTCAACTTATTAATTACTGTCCACTGAAAGACTTGTATGAGGTAGGATGTGTTACCAGGAATGTCAGCACCCCAACAATGCCACTGATGAAGGACAACTTCCACAAAACTGTCATCTATTGAGCTAGGAGAGGGGTGACTGGTTGTGGTAGTTAGACTTTGGCTGGCCAACAGGGGCCCACCAAAGGCAGTCAGTCTATCATTCCCCCTCTTCAGCTGGACATGAAAGAAAATATGACAAAAGACTCATGGGTTAAGATTGAGCAGGGAGATATCACCTGTTATTGTCATGGGCAAAAGTGACACAAGCTGGGGAAATTAGTTTGATTTATTGCCAGTCTAAATTAGAGCACAATAATGAGAAATAACACTCTTTAAACACCTTCCCTCCATCCCTTTCCTGGCCCAACTTCAATCCCACTTTCTCTACTTCCTTCCCCTGAATGGTTCAAGGGGATGGCAAAATGGGAGTTGCAGTCCTCCCTCCTCACATGCTTTTAATCCACCATTGAGACCCCTCCCAAAGGAGACAGTCCTTCATCAACTTCTCGAGCATCTTTCCCACGGGCTGGAGCTCTTCATGAACTGCTCCAGGTAGGTCCTGGGGTGCAGTCCTTCAGCAACAGATGGCTTCAACGTGAGTCCTCCATGGGGTCACAAGTCCTGCCAGCAAACCTGCTCCAGAGCAGGCTCCACTCTATGGGGCCGCAAGTCCTGCCAGGGTCCTGCCTGATCATGGGGTCTCCATGAGGTCACAGTCTCCTCCCAGGCTGCAGGTGGATATCTGCTCCACTATGGACCTACATGGACTGCAGGGGGACAGTCTGTCTCATCATGGCCTGTACCATGGGCTGCAGAGGAATGTCTGCACCAGTGCCTGGAACAACCCCTCCCCTCCTTCTTCACTTACTTTGGTGTCTGCAGAGTTGTTTCTCTCACATGTTCTTCTCCTCTGTCCTGGATGTTGTTGCAGTGGTTTTTTCTTAAATATGATATCCCAGAGGCACTACCACCATCACTGATGTGCTTGGCCTTGGACAGCAATGGGTCCATCTTGGAGCCTGCTGGAACTGGCTTTGTCCAATATGAGCACAGCTTCTGACATCTTCTCACGGAAGACACACCTGTAGCCCCGTGCTGCCAAAATCTTGCCACACAAACCAAATATATTGGTGCTGCGTCTTCTGAAGACAGCTAGGTTGTCTGGGGCTTGCCTAGCCATAAAGATTCAGCACCTTCCTTCCCTGACCAAAAGCAGTAATGGCCTATTCTGGCACTGCTTCTAAAACCTTCTGTATCATGAAGATCTGTGCGAGGAGCAGCCCCTCACAGGGCCTCATGAAGAGACTCTGGTGCCATGTCACTGTCAGTACTCCCCAGTAGGCAGGCAGTAGCTGAATGGTAGTATGTCCAGCATGCAGCTCATCAGTGACTTGGCATAGTTATCTCCACTCAGCCGAGGCTCTCTCAAACTTTTTTCTGTAGACAAGGCAGCTAAGCGCCAAAGCACAACTTTAAAAACCTATTAGATAAATCTTCCTCTAATTCTCCTTTCCAGACCTTTTGCTTTCTCTGCCTTCTTTCATATAAGAGGAATAGAGACAGAAAACAGTGCTTTGAATGGGAGGATATAGATTGTCCCTTTTCTCTATTTGCTTATTGGCATTGACTCTCTCTCTGACACACTTAGCATATTCCAAGCTCATTTGATCATGGGCATATCTACAAATTGATCTCAGCCACCTACCAGTATATATTTTTCTGCAGGTATGTTCGTTTTGGCTGTATGAGGTGATATAGAGTGACTCAGAAGCCAGTGACATTTCAGTTGGAAAACAGGCAGTGTTATAAATTTCTTAACAGCTACCCTGTCCTGGTATCTCTTAACTTGGTAAGGTTGCTTATGTCAAGAGGGAAGTGTATTGATGAGACATTATGAAATACTGTATTCTCAATGACTTTCTAATGCTAGGAAAAACATTAAATACTATTGTAGAGTTGTGTCTTATTGAAGGGAAATATGTCAGACTTTAAAAAGATTTTGTTTCAGAAAATTACCTATTTACACTGGTAGTCACTATAAAAATGTTTGCTCAATATTTTTTTTAGTCATTTCAAACAACCAGTTCTGTAACTCATGACACCAGGAAAACTAGAGATATGCACAAAATTATTCATTTAACTTCCAAGGGATTACTTTTCAAATGTATCATTTTCCTAAAATTTCTGTTTGCACCATGGACTGACATGTGCACAGACTGGTAAGTTAATAGTTCATTTCCTTTGGGGTGTAGCTATTTGTAGGCTAACACTATTTACACATAGGAAAGAATGGAGAGAATGACAAGTAGAAGCTAAAAGCAACTGACAAAGGAGTCTGAACATGACTGTAGTTGTCCTGACAGTGCAAACCTCTCTGGAACAAAGTGCTGCACTATCCTAGTTAGGAAATTGGGGATAAAAGTAGCAGTGACACCTGCTAGTGGGATGAACTCTCACAGTCACTTTGGAGAAACCACTATATATTCTCCATTCCTTTTTAATCATTCCAGTCACCTACAGGCAGTTCCCTCTGCTATTGTAATAGTAAAAAGTGAAGATATTTTTAACTGGTGAACGTTCATTTGACATTTTGAATGCTTTCATCATATTATTTAGGGTAGAAACACTATTTTTCACTAAATAAAAGATTTCAAGTACAGTAGATTCAACACAAGGCGGCAAAGAGCTTTGATTATGATATTTCAAAAGTATGAGAATTGACTGTAAAGGCTAAAAGAAAATTCTGTTACTCTGTGGGAGAACAATCTTCAGAACAAAAGCTTTTTACTACCTAGGACTTTACTAAGTTTTAGATGCTGATTTCCCTCACTTTTCTTTTCAACATTGGAACATCTCTTATAATGCCTTTTAGACTGGAACATCATGCAGGGAATTAAAAGGCCACTACAACCTGGAAATTGAGGTCTATTATCACAATTTACTTAAAGTTATGATTACATATAGCACCTAATAAAATTATGAAAGTGAAATAGCAAAGGTGTTGCATTCTGAGAAGTGTTGTCCAGACTGTCAGAAAAATGTATTTTTCCACCTACCTAGACACATACACTTAGAGACATTTAAATCCTGATGCAGAAAAGCATGCAAACACATTTTTTAGCTGATGACTCCTACACTTGATGCATCCTAAGTAATAATTCAGACTATCCCCTAATTGTGAAGGCACATATAGGTGGATAGCAGGATTTTAAACCACACTTTGCCAGATAGACATATGGGAGGTCACTTTCTGCATGTGGTTTTGTGCATAAAGCATAGAGATGAACATGTGTAGATATGGAGGTGCACTGGCCCTGATCTCAGCAATGCTAGCATCATATCGTTGCCTTGGCTCCATGCTGTGACCAAGTATACTAGCTCAGTATTACTTAGTGAGCCTGCGCACACCTAGGTCCTCACTGCTGAAAACTGTCTCACTGTGTATAAGGGAGAAAGGATGGCATCTGTGGTCTGGACTGTCCTAGAGTCCTGTGGGTATCTACCAGTGGCACCAAGACATCAAGCAATAAAGGATTTTGGGGTTTCCTTCAAAGACCTCTCCTTCAAAAGTCCCCTATGAACTTTTCAGGCATTATTTGGTAACTTCAATAACATCCGTAGATAAAAGCATCACTTCTATTTTTATGTTGAGGGATTTCCCTTTTGCATAGGACTCTTAATGAAATGTAATGTGTTCCAATCATTTCTTTAATTGTACTTTATTTTAGATTTCATTTACTTTTACCCTGATGACTGCACCTTGAATGACCTATATTGACATTTTTTCGATGGTTTATGGAAAGTCCCAGACTGTTACCTCTACACATTAAAAATACTAAACCAACTGCATGTTAATTCATCCATCATCATGCTCCTTTAGTAGGAATTCAGTACCCATTACTGTTAATCAAATGCCATTCTCTTCTTATAATCTGCTTTGTAGGGATATTTATCTGGATTATAAATCATGGAACTTTGTTCAACTATATTCAATGGGTGTGTAAAGATTATAATAAACACCTCAGGTATGTCTTTATAAGTCAGTCCTTACATTACCTAAAACTAAAAGCTGTAGTAAAAGATAAATGATGAAGGAGAAACCCCAGTCTAAACATCACTTTATGTTTTTTGAGCTGCCACAGAGTTACTGTTGCTTTTTGGGGGGATGAGAGAAATAAGAAAAGGCGGAATAGGAGTAGGGACTTCTAAACACATGAAATGTACTCAAAAAATGAGTTGGCTTCATCTCTCACAATATATAACCTAAAACAGTCAGTTCAAGTGCTCTTCTGAGTCGTAAGCAGATTGATGGAGAGCAAAGCATTCTTCTACAGAAAGATTTCAGTAGAAGTTCTGGGCATGTACTGCAATTCACGCTGGACACATTCTCTTGAGCGCTGAAGTTAGCAAGAATGGGCTGGTTGACGAAAAATCAGTCTAGAGTGCTGATATTTTACAATGTCTCCAATAAAAATTAAAATTTTGGCTCATTATTGAGGATGAGTAAACTTCAACTGAAACGTAGTGCAGCCAAAAACTGTGATTTTGTTAACATGTATTTTATCCTATATACTTCAAATACAGATCAACAGGCCAAATTTTAAAACTCAGGTTACAAATATTTTTTAAAAATTTGAAATTCAAAGTAGTGACAATGTGATGTCTAATTTTCCAAGTACTTTTTGTTAATGAAAATGTAGAAAACCATTGTGAGAACTTTCAGCTGAACCATTTGGAAGATCTGCATCTTTTTTAAAGACATATGTTACACTGTGTACATTAAGGTATGTAGTAATCTGCTTTATAATTCATAGCACTCAGTGCATTACATTCACAGAAAAAATCCTATTGCAGTTAAAACGATGTGTGCATGTGGATTTTAGTCAATCTTATGGTATCAAAGGTCAATGTTGGAAAAATATCTATTAGATCACAGCGCACACCCTGTAGTATTCATTTTTTTTCTTGAAATGGTTCCAGTCATATAAGGAAGAAAATGCCTTTGTCATAATGTTGAAACTACTCCTGTAGTGGTTTTTTTTTTGTTTGTTTGTTTTTTTTTTTTTTACTATTAGATTTATATCTATTATGAATCACAGTGCCTATTTGTATTTTCAAGGCAAGCCATCAACTGCTAGCATTTTATCTAGCTGTTCTGACAGTTCTGAATTCTAGATCATTACAATTCAACATAGAGAAGCTTCATATGCTCTGTTTAAATGATCTAAATTCTATGTAGAAACAAATTCAATACAGAAGCAGTAGCACATATTTCTTTCAGTCTAAGTAGAATCATCCTGGAAATAAACATTCAGATTTTATTCTGATTTGTCCAGATTCTTTCAAATTCCAGAAACAGAGGTAAGCAAGCCATTCACACTTTAAGTTTATGCGTTACTTTTAAAGACTACCCATTGGGCAGCACTCCAACCAGATGCAATATAATTAGTTGTCTGAGATCCTAAATGATTAGTAATTCCTCAGTGTTTCTACACATCTACAGAAATGTTGAACAATGAACACACAGACTCATGAAATACCTATGCTTAGAGAAAGGGATCTAAGGCATAACTACAATATCTACGGGGATAATTCTCTTATCTGCTCAAAGTACTGACTAAAATGTGTAATTCTGAGATAACCTGGGCTAGTGCTCAGTAATATAGTTGTAATAAGTATGTTACAGTTTCCCTATGTAGTTTGATTTTTTGATAACTTAAGATATTGAATAAAATTCATAATATTTTCTGCTCATGCTCAACATCAGTTAAGGAACAGTAGCTGGAGCTGTAATACTTAAAGTATGCTGTGAAATATTTAGCAGTAATGTTAGGACTTTGACCTTTACAATATCCTACATCTTCATTGGCTAGTCACTTCATCTACTTCCCTGTAGGTTAGAGAGGCAGTAAAATAATAGGATACATGGAACAGATAGACAACACAGCCAATCAAACCAAGGAATATTAAAAAGGTCAAAATACTCAAATCTAATACTATGATTTATAAAACATATGAAGAATTGGAATTTTAATACCTAATTCTACTGAGAATAATCATAATGAGAACTTAAAATGGCACAATGAATAGATTTTGGTGACAGTCATTTTATTTTGAATGAAAGATAGCAGTCTGTATTCTTCACTAAACCTAGGTTCATTACTTTCACGATTTCCCTCTGAAGCTACTTTTGGGTCTGGGATCTATTCTTCCTTTTTCTCGCAAGTCAGTTTGAATATTATAGTTATCTATATCAATTTCCCACTCTGGGAAACACTGTGAAATCTATTTCTTGTTGTGGAATAAGAAGCTAAATCTAAGCTTGCATCTTTTTTATATATTTATGTGTGTATGTGTGTTTATATATGCACGTACGTATACACAACCACACCCAGTTCTTCTGAGTATTATGAAAACATACCAAACAAAACTTGAAGATATACTGATGAAATAATGTCTTCTTGAATCTGTGTACAGATCACCGCTTCACAAAATGTGAACCAGCTATTTTTGCTTAATGCAACATAACTGGCTGAACCATTTTTGCTGGCTTTGCAGATTGCGTTCTTCAGTTCTCATAAGATTGTTTCTTCTATGTTCTTACTCTTAAAGCTTCCTTCGAGTTTGTTCTCCTTCTGCAGTACAGGTAGAGTTAACAGAGCCAATAAACAACATGGCACATTTCAAACAATTAAATTTTATATTGTACTTACACTAAATTAGGAGAGCTTATACCATTACCGTGGCTCAGAGAAGAGGTAGCTCATTAAATTGTGCTGACTTAATTGCTTGCAGTCATGTGAACATACCCACACTGAGGTCTGTGAGACTATCTAAGAAGCTTAATGGTGAGAATTTGCATTCCAGTGCAGCTATGTTAATGCTGACCAATTTATCAAAATATGAACCTCATGTGCTTACCTAGATTTCTGCAGAGATCCTTGTTCAGATCTCCTTGTAAGGAGAGATGTCTGATGTCCTTCTAAGGAAAGGGCTAACAAGCCACCAAATTTAAGTGTCAAAAATGGCAGCTTCAATATGCCAGATTCCAATCTGGTAACTCTGAAAAGGTAAAGAAGGCAAAGGAAACTAATAGGGGTTTATAAATAAAGCGCATATTGCTGATTACAGGGATTATTTTCTACTTCAAATGAAGCTGCAGTTTTATTTTCAAGCTGCTACATGGTACTACTGCTGAATTAAGCGACCTTAAGAATTAATCTAGCTTACTAGAGAACACTGTCCTATATTACAGCTTCAAAGCATTAGAAGAAGTATTTTATCATACTTATGGAGTATGTAAAGCTAATAGATATTGTGGTTTTTGTTACAGACCAACTGTTCATTATGGTAACATTCCTTCAGGTATGTTGTAGTGGATTGCCTACTGCATTGTCAAATGATTTTGACTGCCTCTTGAAAAATTTCCCTAATTACATGTCATTATATCATCTACTGAAATGTTTGCTGAAGGAGGTGCTACATTAGTCTTGTTCCGCAGCCATGGTAGAGTTTGTTATCTAAGATAAAGTCCTGGGAATTGTTACAGACCCAGAATTTGCAAGCTGCAGATTTATAAACTTCAAAGACATTAAATTTTAGAAAGAGAATGACAAAAAAATATTTCTTTCTATTTTTTGTCTAGTCAACATAGTAGACTTCCAAAAAATACTTTACAAAAATCCATCTTTGGATCCTTTTGGAGGAAGTCCATTCATCTTAGCCTCATTTTTCTCCATCTCCAGCTGTTCAGGTGCTGCTGAAATTATTGTATTTCCTTGAAGTCTCATTGCTGTCTGAGCTGTCATTGCTTTTAATTTCAGAAAAATTGTAATTCTGAATCTCCTTTAAGTAAGTAAAGTCTTCTGAAAGGTCACAAAGTAGTGATGAGCTCTATAATCTCAGCATATCAGGAAGCTGCCCAGTTCAGAAATACTTCAGCTCAGCATTGACAGATAAGTGTTCCAACCATGTTTCAGGGACAGTCATGGAACAGTTGAGGCTGGAATAGACTTCAGAAGGTGCCTAGTCTGGCCATGTGGTCCAAGCAGAGTCAGTCTTAAAATCAACCAGGTTGCTCAGAACTCTAACCTATCATACCTTGAAAGCATATAGGGATGCATGAATTCTCTGGGTAACCTGATCCACTGCTGGCCTGTTCCCAGTGGCAATATTTTTTTCTTGTACCCAGTCTGAACCTTCCTTGTTTCAGTAAAATATCATTGCCTTGTTTCATCTTACGTTCATTACTGTAAAGAGTCTGATTGCACTTCGTCAAAGACCCTGGCAGTCTGCAGCTGGGTAACCCCAGGCCATCCCTCTCTAGACTGAAGATGACAGCTACCCCATCCTCTTCTCCCCAGACAAGTACTCTAGGCCCTGACCGTCTCCATGTCCTTCTGCTGAGCTTACTCCACTTTATTGAGCTCTTTCTTCTACAGAGAAAGAGGCAGAACTGAATGCATTGCTTGAATGTTGTCTAATGAGTGCTGAGTAGGGGAGGAAAATCAATCCCCTCAAGCTGTCTGTGCTCCTATCCTTGCATGCCAGAAGTCTAGTGGTCATCTTTGTTGTCAAGGCTCACTAATGGCTTATGCACAGCTTACTGTGTACAAACACTCACAGATGTTTTTAGATACACAGTCCCCATTCTGTACTATCACTGGAGTTAACATTTCTTCAGTACAGGGCTTTGCATTTGTTCTTGTTGGATCCTGTTGGTTTCTGTTGGCCCATTTCTCCAGCTTGTCTTGGTTCCTGTTGATGGCAGTCATGGCCTTGAGGATATTGAGTAAACCTCCGACTTCATAAGTGTCATTTGCAAACCCAAGGAGACAGTGCTTCTACAAGTCATTGATGAAAATGTTGAACAGGACAGGTCCCAGTATAGATGCAAACTTTATTTTAGACAGGCATCCAGGTAGTGGATTGCATTGCTCTCTCTATAAAGTTGACAATTTCATCACTATTTTTACCCTATCCCTTTGTCTACCTAGTCAAGGTACATGAAATTCTTTACTCTGCCTTCATCCACAAATACCATTATTTCATCATAGTGGGTAGTCAGGTCGGTCAGGTGTGATTAATCCCCGGTAAATCCATGCTTGCTCCTTCCAGCCATCTTTTCCCTCTTGTGGTCAGAAATCCGTTCCAACAGTGAAACTGGTCAGTTTGTAGTTCCCCACATTGTCCTTTGACCTTTTAAAACTATGGATACAAAATTTGTTTTCCTGTAGTCATAGAGGACCTTCCCTGTTTTCCACAACAACTTGACTGTGGAGAGTAGCCTCACTGTGACAGTGGAAAGCTTTCAGCACTTTCACACAAGGCTGTCAGGTCATGTTCCCTCAAATAGTCCCTGATTGAATTCTTATTCACTGGTGGTAGTTCTTGAAGCCTTCCACTAAGCAATGAGAGCTGGAAGGAATTGTTTGTGAAGGATAAGTGAGAGAAGGCACTGAGCACCTCGGCAGAAATCACTTGCACCAATCAGAAAGGGGCCAAGCATTTTCATTGTTCAGCCTTTTGCTACTAAAGCAAACATACAGGCTGTACTCCTACCATTCCACCTCTTGAAAACTACCTTTCTCCATTACACCTCCATAATGAGCTCCCTGTTGAGCCAACCTGGTCTCCTGTTATATCTACTTGTTTTTCTTGCACCAGCATGAGCTATTCTGGCACTTTGAGGTCTTTAAAGATCTATTTATTTTCCCAAACTGCCTTAGAGCTGATTCCCATAGTATCTGGCTTACCAGTTCCCTAAGGGCAAAATTAGTAAAACAACAAAAGAAATTCTAGCACAACTGGTATTTAATTGCCACCGAAATATTGGGTTTACATTCTAACTCATTCCTACCTTTTTTTCTATAATTTGTATTGTAGTTTCTGTACTTTAGATCTTTAAGGATTGTCACATTTTTAAGACAAACTTCATGTTTGGGAAGGTCAAACAAATACAGTTGTCTAGAGTCAGTAATGATACTATTGTAATGACAGGTACATTTACGACATCTCTCCGAAAGAACATTCAAAAACCAGAAAATTCAAAACCCAGCCAACACTTGAATATGCTGGCCTCTTAGCTTCCCATCTAAACATGCACTAAGGTTCAACCCTGTTTAGATTAACCAGCAAATATCACAGACTGAAGTGACATGGTCACAGGTGGCTGGAACAGATTTTGCACATTGAAAGGCTGCTTTATTTCCAGAACAACTTTGATACAATAAGAATAATTTTTATTATGTTCCATGATAATACCTCACATTGATATTGTTTTAACATGGGTCTTTGCACTATTCCTCTCTGTTTACATTATGCATCAGAGATCATAACAGTGCTCATGCTGAACACAATGAGCAAATTTAACTGTCTACTCTAAGCATATTGGATTTGAAGTGATGCTAACCTTAAGTGTTTTCGGTTTTCTTTCTGACAGAATCCCCTCACAATTAACATTTGCTGCTTTATTTTTATCATTGACAGACTGTCACACATATTTATAATCTATATTTATTAAAAAATTAAACTGAATCTTTGCAGAATCATTTTTTATCACTATAAATGACTTTAAGTTTTTGTAACCATCTCCATTAATGCATGACAAACCATGAAATTTGCCATTTTTGCCATGACCAATCCATAAAATCTGTCATATTCCTGCATGATGGTGTTCATGATTTATACAGAGTCTTACTGATAAGGTCACTTGTTTAAATGGCTCATGAAAATTACCATTAAGTAAGCAGGTACACCCGGAAAGAGGCAAGAGCACAATTTGCAACTTCTCTTTTGTAAGGGGCTTTGTTTAAATGGTGCCTGCACATAAGGCTACGGTTTGCAAGCACACAGGCTAGGATCCAAATTCACAATGAGAAACACATGGAGAACATAATGCTTACAAATTCAGAGTCTTTTTTGACAGAAAATAAAGTACAGTAGCATGAATGTTCAAGTGTACATATTCCTCAAAAATACTTGTTGGTATAGCAGAATTTCTAATATGAAGAATCATATCTTCCACGGTTAATTTAGCAACTCTTATTTTCATCACACAGGAGCTATATCCCCAGAATTTGGTACATTAGAATTTAAAGAAGCTCACATCAAGGGTGATTGACTAAAGAGAGAAGTTTCTGAGCATTAGGAAAAGAAAGAATAAGAGGGCAAAAGTGTGTGGTGGATCTCCGCTTTCTCATGTGAGCAAAGTGAAAATTATATCTGTCCTTACATTTTGTGGTGAGTGGAGATTG
This sequence comes from Forpus xanthops, assembly GCA_032466535.1. Classification (NCBI taxonomy): domain Eukaryota; kingdom Metazoa; phylum Chordata; class Aves; order Psittaciformes; family Psittacidae; genus Forpus; species Forpus xanthops. The sequence continues at coordinate 31,480 of JASSUY010006224.1, read as the reverse complement.
AGTCTCCAGTGTCAGGTTTGGACCTGTTTCCTTTCTTTTTCCTTCTTCTGTTTCTTTTACTCTCAACCATTTGCTAAGCCTAAAACCCATATTTATTTAAAAACTTGTTTATTATGAAGTTGGGTTTTTTTTTTTTTTTTTTTTTTACATTTATATTTGTTAACCAAAAAGATGCTCTCAGCTACTCTGTTTGGAGCAGTGTTAACACAGAATTAAAACCATTAAATAATAGATTAGCAGAATTCAAAAATTGCTGTTAATCTTGGGAGCAGTACACTTCTCCTGGGAAAAGAGGAAGTTCAAAAGAACCATCCCTGAGCAGGATCATTAGGAGCTAAGAGCCTCTTCCTACTTATTTAGGTACTGGGAGTTGCCCACAGAAGGAGACTGAATTATCATGCCTGGAAGGATGACCATGCATACCTGCCTGTCCTGGGTTCAGCAGTAGCAGTCATTTTTCTCCTTCTCAGTAGCTGGTGCAGTGCTGTGGTTTTGATTTTCAGCCTGGGAACAATGCTGATAACACCGATGTTTTTAGCTACTGCTTAATAATGCTTACTCTGACCAAGGACTTTCTGAGTCTCATACTCTGCTATGGAGGAGGGGAAGCCGGAAGGAGGCAGAGACAGGACACCTGACGCAAACGAACCAAAGAGGTGTTCCATACCACAGCACATCATGCCTAGTGTATAAACTGCGGGTAGTTACCCAGAAGGTCTAGATCACTGCTTGGGTAGGGCTAGGTGTTTGTCAGAAGATGATGAGCAGTTTTATTCTCTTTCCTTGTTATTTCTCTTATCATTATTATTATTGCTGGTAGCAGTAGCGGTTTGTGCTATACCATAGTTACTGGGCTGTTCTTATCTCAACCCACGGGAATTACATTCTTTCAGATCTCCTCCCCATCCCTCCGGGAGTGGGGGGAGAAAGGGGTAGGAGTGAGCAAGCAGCTGCATGGTTCTGGGTTGCTGACTGGGCTTAAACCATGACACCACCCCATGTATGTACCAAGCATTTTTGACCCCAGAGCTCACAAGGAAGAGTGTCCAGTTGATTTAGAAGCATTTGAAATTAGCTAACACTTATTGCTAGCAGCTGCCCAACTCACCCTTAGGAGCAGCTGGGTAAACTTTATTATTTAACCCTTGCAGCTTCAGCTCTGACCTTTTGCTGCAGCCAGCATGGCTGTGAGTCAGCGGTTGCCTGAGCACAGGCTGGGAGTTCTTCATTACACTGGACCTACTTCCACAGCAGTTTTGAAAAGGCTGATGTACTCTCACAAACATTCAGGTTTTCACTTTCAGTGCTGGCGAAGTGGTCTTTACCCTGAAATCAAGTTTATAGCATACCTAAATTTGAACTTTTGTAAAATCATAATCGTTACTTTTTTTAAGACTATAAACATACCTACTTATATGCATAAATGCATAAGCATATATATAAATAGCTGTATGCCCCAATAATTTCAGAAGTGTCTTTTGACAGGAAACATGAAAGAAAGATAATATCCCATCAATCAGAAACAAGACATCATCAATTGGAAAACCTGAGCAAATTATTCAATAATGAAAGCTTGGATTCCATCCAAATTTAAATGCAATATCTGTTTCTGACAAAATCCTCTGAGATAGCCTTAATCAGAGTGATACATATTTGTAGCTTCAGAAATATTAAGAAATATCACAACCTAATGGAAAGTTGTGAATAACTGCCTGAAAGGACTGGATATTCTGTTATTGTTTGTAGGTAGGTTATTCTCTAAGACGAAATCTTCAGGCAGAAATCAGATTGCCCCTTGTCAGGAATACTCATTTAAATAAAGTGACAATGTTGCTCCCACCCACCAATACTGACTTCCAGTAATCATTCATGTGTCACGCATACACCCATACAGAGTTATACTAAGTCATGCAATTCACTTCCATGCTCCTAAACTGTGGCCATTTACTCATGTCAAGACATGTCCTATCCTGTTCATTAATACTAATGACAATTCAAGCATATCGGTGTAGTCATCTTCAATCTTACTCAGTTATGCTGGCACTTTACTCAATCACGTTCAGTCAGTCCCGCCGTTTGCACTATAGCTGTGACTGATGCACATGCTCAGAGCCTCAGGGTGCATTTGGCAAATAGAAATTTCATTGCCTCAATTTGAGACTACCTTACTCCCATATTTTAGTGGTAGAAAACCAGCAACAACTTCAGACATTTCATTTGAATATCTGTTCAAGAGGATGAACTGAAGGACAAGTCAACATTTTTGACCAGAACTATAAAGACATCTACACCTTATCATATGTATAGACACAAGTGCAAATAGGTAACTTGCACAGAGGCTTCAAATTGAGTGATTACATCTGCCTACTTGTGCTGGTGCATGTGTTGTATCTCACATATTATTCAACCTTATTAGTAGATAAAAGTAAGCGTAAGCATTGAATCTCAGAAGCCATTTTCAGAGGCTGACACTTCTCTGTGAGACTTTTGCAGTTCTTTGTGTCATTATGTATAGTGTTACCTAACAGTACACTCCTATTTCTTCTCTGAATTCTGCCTCTTGCAAAGCAGGTAAGCAAAACAGTTGAAAAAGGAGTAGCAAGCATGATTTAAAATTTGATTTTACTTTTCACTGGGATCAAAACCAAGCAAACAACCTCCTTATTTGTACTGTCATTGTATGATTTACTTTTAAAGAACAGTTAGAATGCTGAGTTTATATTTTTTTATAGTGGATAATAGCAACATTTGCATTCTTTAAGCATGAAAAGAAGAAAACTTTATAATACTAATACGTCATAGAATCATAGAATACTTAGGGTTAGAAAGGATCTTAAGATCATCTTGTTCCAACCCCCCCTGCCATGGGCAGGGACACCTCCCACTAAACCATGCCACCCAAGGCTATGTCCAACCCAGCCTTGAACACTGCCAGTGATGGAGCATTCACAACTTCCCTGGGCAACACATTCCAGTGCCTCACCACACAGTAAAGAATTTCTTCCTCACATCCAATCTAAACTTACCCTGTTTAAGTCTGAACCTGTTACCCCTTGTCCTCTCACTACAGTCCCTCATGAAGAGTCCCTCCACAGCATCCCTATAGGCTCCTTTCAGATATTGGAAGGCTGCTAGGAGGTCTCCACACAGCCTTCTCTTCTCCAGGCTGAACAGACCCAGCTCTATCATCCTATCCTCATGGAGGAGATGCCCCAGTCCCCTGATCATCCTCATGGCCCTCCTCTGCACTTGTTCCAACAGTTCCATGTCCTGTTTATGTTGAGGACACCTGAACTGTACACAATACTCCAAGTGAGGTCTCACGAGAGCAGAGTAGAGGGGCAGGATCACCTCACTTGATCTGCTGGTCACGCTCCTTTTGATGCAGCCCAGGATACATTTGGCTTTCTGGGCTGCAAGAGCGCACTGCCGGCTCATGTTCCTTTTCTCATCGACCGACACCCCCAAGTCATTCTCCTCAGGGCTGCTCTGAATCTCTTCTCTGCCCAACCTGTAGCTGTGCCTGGGATTGCTC